>JAQIXA010000269.1:0-51396 GCA_034699045.1 Nanhermannia cf. coronata Gr-Ori-00579 | reverse complement strand
ATTGACAATTAAAATTAAAATATATCGAAAAATCGACGATTGTTTGAATTATAAAAGTCCAAAATTTTGTAAAAAATCGACTCATAGGAGGCGAGATATAACCTTATTTGTAGAGTCTAAATAAAGTGCGATAACCCACAGTACCTATACATTGAGCTAAATACATTGATATGGGCAGAGCAAGCCTGTTCTAAGAAGAAGTTGAACAGGAAAGGTGGAGAAACTTGATTTTTTTTCTCGATCAGTACTTTTTCGGTGGCGCCAATGGTAAGATGGTAATGCAATGGTAAAAATTTCAGGTAGATTGAAATGGGCTATGAGCCAAAAGTGCAGTCGGATGAACTCTTCCCTAAAGGCCTATCTCACGATTTGACAAGCACACATTCTTAGATATTTACAAATTTCTACATAATTATCTAAAAAAAATAATAGTTTTAATTATATTCTAAAAGTCTTTTCCATATTTAGAAATCGAGAATTTGAATAAGAGAAAATAAAAATTATAACTTTTGATTAAAAAATGCTTTTTTTACACAAAAAGTAAGAATTTAGAAGTGAAATTTTTATGAATTCTACTTTTCCAAATTAGTCAAAACTTCTGTACGTCTTATTTTATCTATGTTTATAAGAGCAGTTGTAGAAGTAGATTAGAAATTGTTTCGTTTTTTCGGCCTGCTTTTGAACGAATCTTCTGTTATTTTGACCTGATATTTGTGTCAGGTAAGTTATAGTAGGGTACTCGTAATTTCAGAATAAAATAATAACTAGGGTACTGATATTTCATTGGTATTTCATCCTTTAAATTTTTTTAAAAATTTATTCTTATTGAATTAAATGTTTTTTTGGGTTTTTTTTTTCTCTCTTGAGTGAATGTTTACTTGTTAGTTAGCAATTTGAAACCTGATCTGAACAAAAGTAGATTCTGTTAGACAGGAGGTTAGTTCCATATGGAGCCATTTTATTCTTCAAATTCCCCTCGGAGTAGTTGGTTGTAGGTAGGATTCACAACTCTCACTCAAGTATTCTTGATTGCAACTTGAAAGATGTGGAGAAATATCAGTAGAGAATAGAGAAAGAAAGAAGAAGTAAAGAAAAGGATGGATGGGTTGAAGTTGAGTAGAATTGAAGAACAGGTGACGAACACCCATGTACTTTCGCACCTACGAAATACTCAGAGTCTCAAACCCAAAATCGATAGCAAACAGAACAGACGAGCGAGGGATAAACTTTTCAAGATTTTCGGTTCTAAATTCGAGAAGAATACCTTTATGGCCTTTTTTCAAGATATCTTATACGATCCTGTAAACTGTAAACATTCTATAAATGCTCATTTAATGAAATTTCAAATGTCAACACCTGATTTCTCAAAAAGCTCTAAATATCATAATACGAATGCGAAAATACGGATAAAAAGATACAAATACAGAAGATAACTCTATCTTGTACTTGTATCAAGCATTCTACTCGTAGAATACTCGATAAAAGGATATCGATATTTAGCTACTTTTTAAATACCTACTCTAGAATAAAAGAGAAAATTCATATCTGTAGTAAAATACAGTTCTGAAGCTGCTGTATTTGATATTAGATTCATAATAAATGTCCAAATATGTATATTTTGTCCAAAATTAAGCATTTTTTAAAATTAGTTTGAATTTTCTTGGAAGGACTGGAATTTTCAGAAAATAATTGTTAAATTTTTAATAAAATTATAAATAAGATACAAAATACGAAATAATTTATTTTGTCTTTGCTGTCAAACTTGTTATTTGGGAATTTTTGAATCATTTTTAGACTTTTAAAGTATTTGTAAGTATTTTGAATCCAATACCTAGGTAGTTTACATTGCTCTAAAAGATACATGGGTAGGTACAAAAGGTACAAAAAAAGCAAGGAACCTTTATAGTACCTAGTATATATTTTTATTTTAGCTAATGTACTTTAGATCAATTGTCTGTTTTTGTAGATCACGATCGAAACAAAATGTCACAAGAGACCGATCAATGCATCAATGTAACTTAACTAGAACCAGAAGAACTAGAGACCTATTGAAGAAATAAAAAAATCAAATATATACTTGTGATTTGTACGAGTAGGTAGTTCAATACATCTGAGATTTCTTTTGACTACTATTCTGTATTTCACTCTACTTACATACATTTTTCCAATATAAATAAGAATCCAAAAGTTTTGTTTTCTCATTTCTCACATATATCAATACTATATACCTACTTATTACTTATAGGTACTTATTACTTATACACAAGGTATAGCAAAGATAAACAAAAATTTCTCTAAAGTCCTACTTTTTCTTGTACTCGTATACTAGACAAAAAGTTAAAATTTCAATATCAGGAAAAAGGAGGAAAGTGTCACAACTAAACTTTATTAATCCTGGAGAAATGTCAGGTTATTTACTTTATAAATTCACCTTTATTTTGAACAAGTATAAGATACTACTAGAGTATAGTATATTAGGTAGTAAGTAGAAATGAGATGACAAATGTGAAATCGAATTTTGCTAACAAAATTAGGAGAGAATAAATGAAGTCAAAGGGTGTAAAAAATGCTTCAAATGCCTTTCCATATACGAGTATACATATTGTAGAGGACATACCTCTAGGTTTGATAGTACACCTTTAGAATTTCAAATTTATTCTGATCTGTACATGTACTCGTATGAACATTCAATTTGAAGGAGAGGCAAAAAAATACTCACTCTTTGTCTTCTCATAAGAAGTCTTATTTCTCACTTTTTCTTGACATTTTTCTCTTATAAAATACCCACTCTGAATTCACATTATGTTTCCGAAACACCTCTACTGATATACAGAGTGTCTCAGAATTAAGGAAACACTTTACCATATGTAAATTTAGTACTCGTAGGGTAGGTACTAGGTACTAGGTACCCTACCTAAATTTAAAATAAAATCAAACCAAATGAACTAGTCCAGAGTCCAGAGGTATCTAATCTATATAAAATTTTGTAATATCGAATTTTGAGACAGTTAAAAATCTTTTGACATTCAAAATCTTTTAGAATTAAAACATCAAAATTCCAAAATTTTGGATTTCTGAATTTCAGAAGCTGAAAACTTATGTAAGTTTAAAAATTTCAATTTTTTTCGGTGAAATTAAAATTGTAGATTTATAATTTTAATGATGTTTAATCTTAATTATGTAACACCATGTATATGCTTGAGTATAATATAAGGTAGATTATTTACAATATACAGCCATTAGCATCTACGGCTACAGCCTGGCTCCAAAAAAATTTTCGAAAAAAAGGAGAAATCAATTCGAAATTCAACATCAAAGAGCTAGCAAACTTGTCAGGTGTACCAAATTGAATAAAGAATATAAATATATCTTATACTATACATACTCTGGTAGTACACTATTAGGTACTACTACACAAATTGAACTCGTAGTAGTAGTAGTATATACAAGGGTATATATTACTTCTCAATTCTGGATTTTGCTATAATATCAATACCCTACCTATAGCTAAACTAGGTGCTTTCAAGAATTCTTCAGAAAAATCGAAAAGTCCAGAGAAATCTCACAAATTGCACATAAGGCTTTTGCGAGTCAAAATGTGAAAATGAAACCTGGAAGACATGTTCTCAAATCCTGGGCATTTTTTTCTGTCTGACCAGAAGAAACCTGGAAACTTATTCAATTTTTACATTTACATTAGTACTACTATAGGCATTCTAGCTCGAGGAAATGTAAGCAAAGAACTCCAGTTGTAAACGGAAGGTAAAATGACGAATTGCGGCTAGCTTCCATACTTCCATATTACCTATACTTATTATATTATACGCAGTAGATATATTTATTCCCCTTAAGGGTTTGAGCTTGAGACCCAAAATCAAACCAACCACGATGATAGGGTTCGCTACGTAGCACTGGCTAATTTACTAGTAGGTAGTTTAAATCCATAAGTCTCAAGTTCAATATGTCAAAACTACTTTATTTAGGCTGATTTACATATAAAAATATGTAACTTTTTAAGGTAAAAATTACTTTCTTTAACTTTTAAAAAGTAAAAACATTGTAACAAGTATCTTTAAATTAAGTATTTGAAGTTTGAAGTCTCATTTGATATTTTCGACATTTTCCAATTGACTACCTATATGATAAATGTCCATACTTATTAGAATTTTCTCCCGCATGACTCTTGCCTTGCTCTGCTTACAATTACTACCTACACAATACTACAAAGCTCAAAGGAAATTGCTCGAAAGCACCTTTCTCAAATAAATATATAAATATACAATTTCTCCCCCAACATTTCTACTCTAAATATCCACCTTTCTGCTAGTACTACTGGTATGTACCTCTATATCATTCTATAAATTGATCAAGATGCATTCATACGTTGAAACCCCATCAGAATCTAGCATTTAACTATTCTCAAAATGCTCAAAATACCACCCTCTTGATTCTTGAACCATCAACATCAACCCTTATTCTTGTGGATGGTTTGGTAGCCATCAATTTCAGATCAGAATCAGTCAGGCCTAACAGATACAAGAAATTGTCACCATCATATTTTGAACTACTGATATCTAGAATTTGATGCAAAACCCCCAAAGGAATCCATTTTCAAATACATATAGGCACCAGTACCACATATAACGTTATTTATGATTCAGAACACATACCTATTTATTTCAGTCCAATTATCTCACCCTACGGTATAGGTATAAATATAAGTACTTGTACAAAAAGTATATATTTATTAACTCTGGTATATTTTATTATTTAGTAGTTAAAGCGAGGTCATCCTTTCAAAAAGGTTTATTACACTTTATTGATCCTAATTGATTCTAAATGCTTCAAACTCTATATTCTTCAAAGTATTCCTATGTACATACTTTAGGTTTTGGCTACCTCTAATATATTTCAACTTAAACCTTAATAAAGCATCTATTAATAAAACCAGCATGAGTTCATCCGTTTTAATAAAGTATTTCTTTGAATTGAGAATTGAATAATATGAGTCTGAATCTGAATAGGTACCTAAGGTACTTACTACTTAACTACATATGAGTGTTTACTATATATACAATTTAAATGATCTAATAAATATACAAATTCTTATTTAGATTTTCGATTTATTTTACTTTACTTATACTACCATACAAGTATCTAAACCAAATGTATTGTAAACACTTGTCTTGTGTAAACTGTAGACTTTAATTAAGCATTTCTACAAAGGAAATCTCAATAAAGGTGCGGGTTAATGTGATGATACTTAAGACTAAATTAAAATCTGATAAAATCATGATATAGTATCTAAAGATAAGTACGAAGTATGTCATACAAAATGTAATTAAAAGCAAAATGCATAAAGTAAGGTACTTTACCGTAAAGATCAGAATCCGTATTACGTATAAACTTACCTAAAATTGACAAAAAAATTATTAGATTTATCAGAACTTGAAAAAAGCACTACTTATCAATGCAAATTAAGCCAAGCTAAGTAAAAAAGCCAATTATCAAGATCCTGTCTGTATTTTGAATTTTAAATCGATTTAAAAATTTTTTGAGTTGGACATGAAATCATCAAGATTAAGTGGACAATATGGAGATGAAAGAATTTTTCTCCCTTAAATCAAAAAATACGTGACTTTTCGACTTTTTCCATAAGAGTTACTATTACTAATATTACTAATATAAGTACTACTACCTTGACTTGACTTGCCTTATGGGCTTGAGTGACGCATCTGGATTTCCATTTTTACTTTTGCTTTCACTCTAAATAATACTCAAAAGTATTTTTGCAGGTGTTCTCGTCAACTCATACTCATACTCATATTCTCCCCTTAACTTTAACTTGACTTACTTTGACTTATAAGTTATAGTTAGATACTCTTCAAAGGTTATTTTTCATTTTTTTTCGCCGAGAAAGAACCATTTCCAAAGTCCTAAGCACTTATAACTTATATGAGAGTACTGTAGATTAGGTATATTTTGAGATTTTTGGATATTTGGATATAAATATAGGAGAAGATTACCTCCATTACGAAAATTGATGACTCAATATTATTTGACAGAGCACGTACTACTAGTGTGCAGGTAAGAAAAACAGTCATCCAAAACTCAGTTTTAAAAATTCCTTTACCTAAAACACAACTACTGATAGGTAGATTAGTAGCATATTCTATTACTAAACTGCCTATAGCTATAGTGGAAATACAACCCAACAAATCTATCAATTGAAAATGGAAATTTGTTATAATTAATTTTTAAGTAGTTGGTAATTTTACCTAAATAAATTGACTACATATAACTAGGCAAATTTGAGGCTATTTTAGATCTAGATCTAGATCTTTTTCTGAAAGATTTTGATACATTTTTCGACGATTGAAACAAGTTACTAGAAGGTATCATTTTACTATCCTAGATTTGTAGAAATCATTATTACCAATATTTTCATCACTTGAAATACTTTCATAGTGATATTCTCGATTCATAATTCAAAGTCTTGAGTACATAAAGGTTGATTGTTTGCTCAGAAAATGCCCCAAGAGCATTTCATTTCTTCGACTATTTACCATCTTTCTCTTGATTTGAAACTACTCTATGTATCTATACTACTCTACCTACTACTGGATGTATAACCAAAAGGTAGGATACTTATCCTTAATATCAAATATTACTTTTACGGCAGAAAAAGAACAAACTTTCTTTCACTTGACTCTTATCCTCAATTCTCAGTTCTGAGAGTCTGGAGATAACCTTGATTTCTCTCATCTGTCTGTCGACGAGAATCAGAGTTTTTTTTTCCAAATCGGATTGAATTGAGTTGAATAAAAAAATACTCTGGTAAAAAAAAGTAAAAAAAGAAGCACCTGGATGGATAAAAACATTACTTGGGCAGAATAAGGATTAGCTTTCAAAGTCATGGAAAGATTTCAAATCTTTCTACTCTCGTCCTTTAGTACCCTACTTTTTGCACTTTTTCAAATCCAAATCAGGGATTTAATATAATGTAGTACGAGTAATTTGGACACCTTCATTTCTCAAGATCAGTTCAAAGTTGCTTTATTTTATACAGTTAGACTTGCTTTGCTTTATAAATATTACCAATTCATTTTTAAAGTGCCCAAAAATTCCATTTGACAAAAAATATGCTCAAAATTGTTCTAAATATTCTACTGTTTATAGATCAGCACTTAAATCTACAAGTTTACAATCTCGAAATCTATAATTAAGTTCTGTAAAGGATTATAAATCATGTTTTTTGGGAAAGTTTTGGCTAGTTTTTGTAACATTTTGGTTATAAAATGTTTTTAGATAGGATAGGATAGGTTATTTTTGAAATCCTAGCTTTTGAATTTTATAGAATGTCATGAAATTGTATGTAGTTTTACAAATGCTACAGATAATTCATATTAAGTTTCTTTCATCAGGATATGAGACTAAAAAGGTAAATATCTATGTAGGTATAATATCAATTATTTATATTATAAAGAATGTGGATTACTAAATATAAGATAGGTATATAAGAACTTGTAGATTTATGTATAAGATTGTAAGTCACGTTTAAAGATCTCCAACCAAATGCTCTGGTTGGATTTAGAAGATGTTCCATTACTCTTTTTTTAGTAGTGAAATTTTTACTACCAGATACACCTGCAAGTGTATCTTACCGACCGACTCTGAAATTTAATGCTTTAAGCTATATTTAGATCTCCCTAATTCTTATTCTTATGCTACTATCTTGCTAGTTTTCTTTTAAAAATCCAAAAACAAACTCGGTGTTATCAACTTTGTACTACTATCTAACTACTAACTAAAAGGATTGAAGGATATACAGATAGAATAAAACAAAAAAGTATTTTGGCTTATTTTCTGAATCCATATCCACCTTCTAAATTTCTCATTTACACCAACTAAATCTTAATCTTTTTTTTTCTGCACAATTCTTGTGCAAATTCTTTCATTCTACTACTTTACCCCAAGAGTATCTGTACAGTTCTAATACTATGTATATATGATACTAATAATGAGATTGAAAAAGTTTAAATCTCTCGATGTTTGTCTAACTTGTAGGAAAAGCTGACACCTTGAGAATAATTAAGAACAATGCTCTATCAACAAAATTCCTTTCTCGAATATCTACAAGGTTTAAATATAGTTTTCGAGTCCAGCTCACAAACAGTACTATCGTGGATAAGAACCCGGTAAGAATTGGGTAAAAGGTCAGAAAAAAAGAGATTTTTTAACCCAAATGCCAAATTATTTGCTTATATGTAACTACTATGCATAGGTAAATGTACATACTTACGAGTATCTAGAGTCTAATCGTAAGTAGGTATATCCTTGTGTAAGAAAGTCAAAGTCCTATTTATCTCCGCTAATTTACTTAATAAGCAAAAAGCTGTGAAAAAAAAACATTTGAACATTATTTTCAATTCGGTAAAGACCATCGGGTACATCTGTTTGTTTGGGCCAAATTACGAATTGAATACGTGATTATCTCAATACTAGTACTTATCTTTATCTTTATGTCTGAAGCAGTAAAAGTTGGAAATGATGAGCAATTCAATTCAAATGGCCAGAAGCTAAATTCGACTATACGAGTATACTGATAAATACACATAGGTAAGTAGGTATATGTAAGGTATGTATATATCTGTATTCATGGGAGATTATCAACAAACTTCATACCTGATCTTTTTGAAAATTTTCAGAGGAGCTATTTGATTCAACCGACCCGAAACGAACCAAAAATGAATGCAAGTTCAAACCACTGTAACAAACTGATATGTAGTAGAAATCCCAAAGTATAAACTTTATTGGCAATGGATATCTCTCTAGGGATACTTATACAGTAGTAAGTCCATGTTTATAGAGAAGTGAATGAGATTTAAACTAAAGGGTTAAGTATAAAATATCCATAGAAGTAGGTAGTTCAGGTAGGCTTTTATTCCACAAAAAAACTGCTCATTTTTATTGCAAACGGATGATCCTTTATATCTCTTACATAGTTGAATGTAGTCCGTTTCGGTCGATTGAAAGCAACAACCAAAACCAGATTTATAAGAAGTAAAAATACATTGGGGTACAAATAAATTTTGTCAAAGATCAAAAAAATGCACGAAAGGGTGCCTTATAAAACTTATCAGTAATTAGGTAAGTACCAAATTTTATTCACACCCTAAATCTCCAATTCCCTAAATCTCCAATAAAAATCTCCAATTCCCAAAATCTCCAAATACCCAAAATCTCCAATGCTCAAAAATACAAAAATTTAAAAATTAAAGATATTTATTGGAGATTTAGGGAATTGGAGATTTTGGAAATTTAGGGAGATTTAGGGCCCACGACCAAATTTTACTCAGCGTCAGAATCTATAAAATTTGTTCATTGTTAACCAAATTTTGAAGTCAAACAATTAATCTGGATTTTATTTGTTTCTCAAAATCCTTACCGATAAACTACCTAAAAAATGACCCATCAGTAAAAATTGTATCTACTTGATTTTTTGACGATTAATGTAATTATGGATTTTGAATTCTTTTTCAAAAATTGATCAAAACTTTAGCCTACTTCTACTTGTAGAGATTAAATTTTTTGATGATTTTTGGCATTTTGCATTTTGGCCTTGGACAAGTTGAACAAATTCAAAAACTCTTTTTTTGCTTTTGTTCGGATTTCTGTAGAGTGAATTTAAAATCGAGACCAGGTGCTTTCGAACCTATTTTCATTTTCATTTCCCCCGAATAACCCGAAGAATTTTGCCTGCCACACTTTATATAGGTAGAGTATGAGTATGCCAGATACCTTTATATTTTACATAAATTTTAAATTTACCCATGGCATAATACACTATCTCTTCTTCAAGTATATTCTGTTATAAAATAGACAGATTTATATACTTTAATACTAAGGTATAGAGTATTGAAGATCGACAGGGATCCATTATTATTATACATGCATGTTCGCATCGCATCCTTTCTTCAAAACTTAAACTTAAATCTCAAACTTACTATTATAAAGTAGGGTATACTATACTCCTGCTGAACAATATCACTTGTGCTCTAGGCCTTCGCAAATAGTGCAAAGTTCAAGCTTTATTTATCTCTCTACTCAATTTCCTCCATCATGTCTACCTTTTTTTATCCCCATTTTTGACTTATACCATATACCTACCTATGAAGGCTTACCTTCATAGGTCATTTATTTTACATTAAAGTCAGGTAGAGTAAACCAAAGCAAAGTTATTTACATAAAGATCGTGTCTCAAGTCTAGAAAAATAAAACTTCAAAATCTTCAAGGTGTAGAGTGTAGAGCTTTAAATACCGGAAATTAAAAAAAGTTTAATCTACCTACATTCTGCATAGTACAAAGCAAAGGTAGCTATCAGTATACATACGAGTAGCTAGATTTATTTTGTCTTTTTTAGGTATAGATACAAGGTATATCCATTAGGTATAGATACTATCTATATAGGTACCTTTCAGGTCATATTATTTACGGTTTGCCTAATAGCTTAAAGCATCAATTCATCAATAAATCCCAAGGTAAATATTGAGATAAGCTTGGGTGTCACCTGGCTTTTAGGAGAATCCGTAAATACACTGAAATTCGAGATACTGCTACGCTGACTAATATATTTGGTCGTACTTATAAACTAAAATGACATTTTGGGCTTCAAAGACCTATCTACGAGTATTATCTAGTAGATTTAAATAATTGTTTCACCTGAATATTTTACATTTTTTGAGTACCTACCTTACCTATACTTTTGGATGTGACTTTTAGATTGAAATTTCTATATTTCAGTCTATTTTTGTGAGAAATTTCGCAGGTGATGTTTGTTTTGAGAAACAATATCTTTACTACAGATAGGTAATGTTTGATTTTATTCTTATCCTACAGATATTCCTACAGATGTATACCTACAGATAGTCAGAAGTCTATCAAGGATATTTGTATTTGCAGTAGGTAAAAGCTATATTATTTCACCGGAAAAGTAAGGAATATGGACATTTTCAAGGGAAATCTCCGATTTCAAAAAATTGAGGAAACATTTTACAAAGCTTTCCGAATCCATTAGAACTTCTTCCGATCCCGCAAATATCTCCGTATTGACTTATATCTGTACCTTATATAAAAGGTAGTAAAAATAATCCCAAAATATCTAAAATTTTAGTTTTGAGTCTAGATTTAGAATTTCTATAATTTTGTAAAAATCTCATTTGAAGGTTTTGAAATATGACATCCTTATGGTCCAAATCGACCAAAAAATTCGAATTCGAAATGACCATGCATAAGTAAAGTAAATGATGATGAATCCTATAAATGGCTGAGTATTTATATGACTAAATTTAAGATTTTTGAGGGGAGCAGTTGGCGATTTGAAAGAAGAATATTTTATTAAATTACAAATCTCATTTACTATACCTAGGTATAGTGGACTGTCCAAAGTCCCATATAAATGTATGACTAACATAAATATAAAATATAAAATAGTCGAGTTGGAAGAAGAGGTAAATTAGATTGGTTTTGTGTCAGCTTGCTTTTTTATCTCTAAGTCGATTTGTAGTGTAATTTTGACCACGAAGAAAATTACCTTATGACTCTGACTGACACCGAGAGTAAATCGTAGATGACCATTCATATTTATTTCGCCTAATGGAATCCTCAGACTTACAAGTAAAGATACTCATAGGTCAAGAAAAACTTGAATTTTTTAGAAAAATTATTAAATAAAAGTCCAATTCATAGCAACTTCATTTCTCGGACACCGAATAACTATTTTGAAAATTGGACAAAAAATTTCAAAGGTATATTGAGAATGACATTACACAGAGGTTTATTAAAAACCAGTTCAAACCAAAAACCTTATCAAAACTAGATCTATCTATCTACTGAAGGAAATAAGTCTTGAAATCGTTTTTTATGGTTTGATTTTCAAATATTTTTCAGAATTTAGAATTTGAATTTTTTGACCAAAATGTCAATTTACTTGTGTGAAATTTGGAATAAAAGAGATTTGGAGATTTGAAAGGGGATGGACAAAAATGATGTAAGATATGAAAATTTTGGTTTTGTAAAGTAAAAACTAAAACCTTGGACCATCTGCTACATATTTTAAGCATGTAAAGTATTTCAAGTAGAATTGTCTTTTCCTCCTGGGGTCGAAATGATGGACATTCAAAAAGAGTTTTTTTTTCTCTAGATTTTTTGACCACTACTTTTCTACTTTATCCTGCTGCCAAAAAACCCCCGAAAAATCTTGGCCGATCGTAAAAATGACTTTTCATATTCCCACAAAAGTAGCATATGTTATCCATGAAATCAACCAAAACCAAAACCAATCCAATCCAATATAACTTATCTTTGCCTACATTACATAAGAAATATTCCAAGTATGGAAAAAATCACATTCAAATATTATACCTCGAGAGAGTTTTTGAGATTTCCTTCCTGACCAGTAACAGTACCAGAGGACCAGTGGACCCTATGACATTTCATTTCTCAAATAAACTCATGAACCCAAAAAATCTTTTCTTATCCATATGACTATAGGTACAATATACTACTCGTAGCAAGTAAAGCTTATGAAAGCATCAAATCAAAAGAAAAAAGTCAGTAAAATCAACTTTTCCCCGTTTCCCCTGGCTTTTTGGCCTTTTTTTTACCAATTTCCAAGTGGAATAGCACAGGTGTACATAAGTTATACAAGGCATAAAGTACAAGGGAAAAAAAAGTAAAAATAGGGCCAGGACATAAAACATGATATCTTTCCCCAGAATCGTGAAAAAGTTTCATCATTCAAAGATCAGCTCTAAAAACATCACTACCTAAATATATTTGATATTACTAGTACCTACTAGTACTTTTATAAGAATATACTAGCCATTGATATGCTTAATATTTAAGGATAATATAGGGTTGTAAGGGATTTAAGAAATGCCGGACCTCAGCAAATAAAATAAAATCCTTGGTGGTATATCACAAGGTAATCAACAAGGCAGCAACAAGAATCATAAAAATTCTTCAAGAGGAATCGTAAACTGGATAAATGTTATTTGCCAAAAAAGAAAAAAAAAGTAAAAACGATACACACAACTTGTACTTATACTTGTACTACCAAAGCTAAGTAAATGTAAATATAATCAAGATTTAACCATATATAGGGTACTTAGGTATCTTAGGTGAACCTATAGAGATCTTTAGTTTAGGACAACTAGATCAATGACAATTTTGTCAAAAAACTCATATCTACTTTGTGACAGATGTTTTGAGATTTCCATTAAAGTTTACAGGCATCGGATATAATTATCTAAAATGAAATTTGCCAAAAATTCAACTACATTTGAGTTAATTGGCATAAGATGAGCAAGAAATTCTGAAAAAAATTGAAGAATTTTTGTCTATTTATTATTGATAATGTGATAGTAAATTTCGATTTAGTTCTTTGGGAATGGACAAAGGAGTATCAGTAGTAGTAGGTCCTACCTATTTATTATTTTTCTTTTACTTTTACTTTTTGCAATTTGCGAATAAGTAGCAATGAAAATAGCAAAATAAGTACTACTATACTATAGTAGTATGAAATAGTTGAGAAATTGCGAAAAACCCTACGACCCCATTTATGGTTGTACATATAATTACATTGTGTAACTAAAAAGGGGGAAAAGTACCGATATTTCGAGTACCCTACCGAAATTTCTTTCAAATTACAAAAATAGTCTTTAAGGAGTAGGGATAAGCAAAAGTATTTATTTTTCTTTCTTTACTACCTTTAGATACTTTGTTACAATTTTATTTGCAACTACGAGTACTACTATGGATAGTACTTGTAATACCTTTTTTAAGTATAAACTTTTACCCTGAAGTAATCTAAATCCTGAGTTAAACTTACCTTTACTACTACTTACTTTGTAAAGTAAAGAAAAAAATAATTTTGTAGTTTTCTCCTTCTTTAAACTCGGAAGCTTTAAGCTTTCCTTATCTTTTTCGTTCTTATTATTCTCCTTTAATACTTTTAAAGCCTCTCGCTAAATCCAAAAGAAATAAGGAAATACTTGCAAACAAATCGTGAATTCTCACTAACTATAATAATTTCTTCTTAAATTTCTAGGCTTTGAGAAACTTGTACATACAGATACTTATAGAAGGTAGTAGGTATTATGAAAAAGTCTGTTTAATCCCTCTAAATTCACTCATTTTGATTACAATAAGCATTTCTTTCAATAAATTGAATTATTTGTTTGTTTTAAAGCTATGTATAAAGGTATTTTAAAGAAATTTTAGAAAGCCAATTTGCCAATTTTAGCATAAAATCTAGATTCTTGCAGTAACTACACTAGAATACTAGAATTGTCAATTCAAACTACTATCTAAATTTTGAATTTTGAAACATAAATAGCCATTGGAAATTTTAAAATGGCACAAATTTTTGAAATCACTTCAAGTTTGAATCGGTATCTTCTTACCTTGACCCAAACTTGAAGTTTAATTTATGCCGAAATTGACATTTAAACAAGAACTGTAAATACCTATCACAATTTTTATAAACCACTTTTTTAAAAGGTAATGTACCGAACTAACCTAAAAACCCACAAAACTGAATAAAATTTCCGTAGGTGATTTTCAATATTTTATCTATTTGTATCTAAAATCTAAATCCAAATTATGCTAATAAATTGGACAACAGCTCAGGCAATAATAAATTTTACATTTTTTAATTCAAATCGATATACCAAGGGTACCTTACTATATGTGAGTACAGTATACATAGGGTAGGTACAGATAAATATGTAAGTATATACATAGGTGTTTTATATGGTTAGATCATCATGCATGTCCATCATACAGCCCTTTCTCACCAAAAACATTCAATCTTGAATCACTCAAGCAATTTCAATACCAATCCAATACCAAGAGCACAACCTGACAGTTCATACACCCATTGTTCAAGTACCTACATTCAGCCTCTTCAACATTCAACATTCTGCCCGGGAAATAACAAAAGCTTTTCGAGGATTTTCTGAACTATAATGCAAATATACCAATATTAGGTATACTATGCTACAGTAAAGTACAAGGGCTACAATACTTATGTACATGTATTATATTTTCAAAACTGAAAAAGCTTTAGTTTGCTTCTACTTTTATTTTCAAAGGCCCCTGCATCACACTCAAGTCCTTAGGCTAGGACTAGGACTAGCCTAGGATCTCAGACCTCAAAAAAAGATCTATTATGGCAGTAGGACAACTACAAGATAAATCTAAATGTGAATTTCGATTTTGTCATCAGAACCGAAATCGAGGTCTATATTGAACGTATGCACAGTTTATCTGAATCGTCAAAAAAAATATGAAATAGGTGAAGTACTCCACTATATCGCACGTGGCATATATATTAGGTGTATTTTTTTGCGATAAGTAATTCCTAAAATCTGAAATTTTACATATTTAGATGTACCTAATACTAAACTACTATGGTAGTTAATGCCAATGGGAAAAGGTAAATCTGTAGTTTTGGTCAAATACTCTTATTTATCAGGGTAGACCATCAAAAACACACATTTATTCATACTTCAAACCTTACTCTTATATCTAAATCTAACTAGTTTAAAAGCACGAAATATCTGATCAAAAGTCCCCTCATTGTCAGAATCCAAAATAAAATAAGGGCCTGTGTGTACTTTGTCTTTTCTCTCGAGGGTTTGTAGTACTTTTGTACTAGTATAAATAAATGAAGATAAATAAATTGGATAAAAGTATATGTACCTATATATGTAGGTAGTTAGAGCAAGCAATAGGCAATAGTTCATTCGTTAATTTGTAGTTGGACTTTTTCTAATTCTTTTAATGAATTTTGTAGTTTCAAGAAAGGTTTAAAATCAGATCAAAATCTTTGCTTTTTGGAAAGAATTAGTCCTATTAGTCTATTAGTATTACAAGTGTATATACTGTGAGTATAAACGATTGTAAGGCGTACTTTGAGTAGGTAGTAGAGAGAGATTACCTTACTCAAATAGAGGAAATAAAATGAGAATTTTCTTTCGAGCCAATTAGAGGAAATTACTAGAGTAATTGGCTAGACAAGAGTAAGTATGTACCTAGTACTAGTAGTAGTAAGTATTTCCCAAGATTGTATAAATGTATAAATGCCAAAGCAAGTCGAGCAGAAATTGCTTTTTCTAACAGATATATTAGCTCATGTACTTTACTTATCAGCATCTTTATAATGGTCCTTTTTACCTAAAATTTAAGATATAAAATCGAGATTACTATTTACCAGAGTACTAGTACAAGTACCCTACATTACACAAGTCTAATAGGTAGTAGTTGTAAAATGGAAATATTAATTAGTAAATGCAAAATAGAGGGCTTGTGTAATTTGAAATGGCATTCAGGTATACTTATACACCTTTTCCCAAGTCTGTTTTTGAGATTTTGAGACTTTGTGTACTTCTAATAGTACTAATATACTGATAGTATAAGTATACCATAATGGTGTAATATATTAAGCCAAAAACGAGACCTATTTTCTTTAATGGATCGAGTAGTTCGAGCTTTAAAGCATTATATTAGCAAAGTCCATAAACTTAAGACTTAAACTTAAGATTTAAGGGAAAAAAAATACTTTTATAAAAAGGTTTTCCAATCAAAATCAAAACTACCTTAGGCTCAATACTAGTCCTTCTATTACTACTATAGGATAGTACCTTGTAGATACTTTTATAGGATTAAAGAGTTGAGAATCTCGCTAAATAATTCACATAGAAATGGATCTACTTTGAGCTTCAATGAAAATTGATGGTTTTTCTTCACTTTCACGACCAGATCGACAAAAAAACTTCAATTTCAACACTTTGATGAGCGAGCAATCCACTTTTTTTGAGAGAAATTGAAAGACCCATTCCTAAGAATATAAACATTTGGTCAATATAAAAGCCCCTAGTACATATCTACTACTAGTACCTATACTACGAGTAGTAACTGAAATTACTTAAAAATTTTTCAAAATATTTCAAAAACAACAAATTTTCAAATTTTGATTTAATTATATACATTATTTAACTTCCAAATTGTAAATCAGATGCTCGAAATTTGTAACAAATTTAATTTAGTTAGGTCTGCTTTTTGTAATTTCTCCTGACTTCTTAAGCATATCTCTATCTTTAAAACCTGATTTTTTTTTGCACAAAAAGCTCTTTTTTTTGTCTCAATCGATTTCAAATGATAAAATTAACAAATATTTAGATACCTCTTCTCACATACGCGTACGCGATTCGAGGATATAGGGGATCGAAAATAGAGATTTGATTTTAATTTTATTCAAATAATTATAGGTAGGGTAATCGTACAAGTAGTATACAGTATAGTAGTGTAATCGAATGGTAAATGGACAATGGGAAATATTTGTTATACATACTAGTGGGACAATGAGCTGGGCAGACGTCCCTATCCCAAATTCAAAATTTAAAATAAATTCAACTTCCACGAGACTGGGCGATCTCAAAAGATTCAGTCCCCTTGGGAAAACACAATTTGGATCCCAATTAATTTCACAAGCAAGGTATCTGCAGATAGTAGTAATAGTACCTTACAACATACATTTTCAAATCATTTTAAATCTATCCCCTTTTATTACTTACATACAATACTAGTAAATATAGTGGATTGATTGCTCCGATATTTTATCGTGATAATATTCGAGATTAAAGGGTGAACAATTGAGTGATCCAGTAAAATGATGGGCTTGAAATCTATTTTACTACTAGGAATATTGTCGATCATTTTTGTAAACCAATACTTTCTTTCATTTAGCCCGTCTGAGCCCAGGTAGATATTATCATTGTATATAGAAAGGTAAGAAGTTTAGTTTATCAAAGACTTGGATTACATAGGTAGGGTATTTTAATACCTACTTGGAAAGAGTTTTTTTATACGATTTATAAATAGTCTTACCTGAGCTGGGCTAAAACATGTGTATTTTGTTTAAAGCAACTTGAGTCTCGTAAATAAATCCTAATGTTCATGTATTTTGAGTAATTCTCATTTCAAGTCTTTTTATAACCCTACTAATACTGTTTATTGCATATTGCACATAGTTGAGAAGGCGTAATCATCGCAATACCTAGTACGTACATGTGTCTTGAATATTCAAGTCATTTGTATCATGGCTAAATTGTCAAATTTTGTTTAAAAATTAAGACAGAAAATGCTCTAAAACATCTGAATCTACTAGTATAATACTTAATTAAATACATACTTAATTACAATATAGTATCTAATTATGGTACCGCGACAACTGATTGAAAATAACTATCAATTTATTCATATTCGAACTATATAAAGTGTTGGTAACAACACTCAATCAACTACCCTTAGACCAAGACCAAATTAATTTTAAGAAAAAATTGCATATTTGCTGAGATTAAAATCATTTCGAATTCAATGCATATCATAAAAAATCATGAATCGAGATTTTTCAACTCAATTTTTAAGTAGATAATACCTATATATTGAAATTTTGATTTCTAATAATTTGACCAAATGTTTGAACTTTTCCATTTATATGTAGTATGTAATGCATAGCTAGGCTAGGTATATGAAATTTTGAATTTTTATAAAGATATTAAAAAGTTATGAAGTATGTTAACTGTCCAACTTATAAAAAGATTTCAAAATAATGAAAACCAGGTAGAATTTCATTCACCTGGTAATTTGATCAGTACCTAAATCTAATCCAGAGCAAAACTCTAATCTAAAAAAAATTGTAAAAGCCTACAATTACACATAGGTACCTAGTATATGGCATTAGATACCTACAAAAAAGCAAAACAAGATGCCAATCTACAAAGGGCGTTTTTCAACAAAAGGAACCAAAAATTCTTTGTATAAATTTACCAGACCATCAATTCCACTATTTGAAAGATATATCAAATTCCAAGGTAAGTGCTTCAACTACTACCTACTGTAGTATAGTACTCTACTAGGTAGAGTTCAAATTATTTATAAAAAATATAAAAAACATTTTAATGGTTCTCTACCTACTTTTTTTAAAGTTTTAAGTTGGCTCAAGTAAATAAATCCAATTGCTTTAATAGTACAAGTACAAGTACGAAATAAATCTGAATCTGATGAAAAAAAGTGCTTACATTAACACTAAATTTACGATTATGCGATTCACAGATAGTTAAATTAATGTATTTGGATTTCAGTGATTTCACCTATAAGATAATTATTTATTATGGCCTAGTTCACTATTAGCATACGTACTTGTATGAGATAAAAAAAAGGTTAAATAACTTAATTCGATACTAATACTACTACTGGTAATGGTAGTAGTTAGGTACTTATACTGAATACTGGTATTGCAATTGAATATTGGCCAATCAGCAAAAATTTAAATTTACTTCGTAGTTTGACCTACTTCTCAATTTTTTATGACTAGGATCAAATTATCTATCAAATGTGTGTTCTGATTTTTTTTATTTCAATTTCAAATGGTAATTAATTGCCTTTAGAATCTGTTGATGGAAAAAATAGTCATTTAAAAGTTACTATGTACCTAGATCTAATTACCCTTATAATTAAAACTGTAATTTACAAAATGCACAAGTAAACAATAGTCTGATTTAAATTTATGATATTGCAGCTCCTACTCGTATAGGTAGAATGTGATTTTGACAGTATTTAATTACGATTCGATAAGTTATTTATTAGCATTTTGTGCATTTGCTATAAATATCCAGAAAGTTCAAAACTTCTTATACCAGTAGGTACATACTTCTTTTGCTGATTCATAAAATCAGCATAAAAAAGCTTAATTATACTAGTTATAAATTATAAAAATAAAGAATCGATTATGCAAAAAATATGGTATAATTCTTATCTCAAGACTCAAGTGTCTGTCAAAATGGTAGATTTCTCAGAATTGAATTAAGGGCATTAACTTACATATCTATCCTAACTTGTATATTTTAAGATCTGACTTAATTAATGGGTAAAAAAGAAGGTATTTTATCAAAAAGTCAGGAACAGGTGAGTGTAAAAGAAATCATGATAAATTGCTGATATTTACAGAAATAATTAGCTTATGGTCTCTATATAGATAGTCAAAAAATGGTTGGCAAATTAGCTTTTTTGGATCATTTGGTATAACTTTTAAACCTATTTCCTGAACTGAAATTCTACGAACTGAATTTTCTAAAATATTCGCAAAAAATTCTTGAAATTTTGACCATTGGTCGTTTATGCTTACTTTTAACTTTTAAGTTTTAAGTAGGGATTTCTTTTGGATTTTTTATTTTCTAGAGCTCAATATTTCAAAGATCTAAAAATGACCATGGCCACCCCCGTTTACGGGTACGAGTTTTTGCTTAAGAAAGTATCTTAAGTTATGTATGCAATTTTATTTATTTTATTAAGGTTTGAGTGAATTGTTTGTTTTCATAAAAAGTAGGATTGTGGGATAAAATAGAAGTTATCCTATAAATACTGATAGTACAAAGACAAAAAATAAAGTTGAAAAAAGTCGCATCTGTGTCTCCAAAATGTGAGAAAATAGTTTTGTAAGATAAACCAAAGGATTATATCTTTACCTAGTATTATCAGTATATGTACGAGTATTAGTAGGACTGAAATAGACTCACGAAAAAGTTGGCATACCTGAATTGAACTGAATTCTAAATCAACACCTTCGAGATCTTTTTTTTTCTCTCTCTCTAAACTCAAGACACATTCTCTGACAAAACTTTTTTTTTCTCTCTATTTTTTCTACAATATTTGTGTGCTAACTAACTTGGATTTGGACTTGGACTTGGACCAAAGAACCTCAAGACTTACGATTAGACTTGGAAAAAGTTAAAAGAAACAAAAATCATCATGAACCAACCAGGGTATAGAAATAAGAAAGACAAGAAAAACATCCGCCATGGCATGGCACAAAATACCTTAAAATTTATACTACTTAGGTAGGTATTAGGTATACCCTACACAACATTATTAAAAAACAAAATAATATATTACACCCTGGCACTACTGTAGTGTGTGAGATTTAACTCTCTAGTTAAAAAAGAATTTTATTGGGATAAACATTCTGAAAAATTTATCCAAAATTTTTTGGCAACACATTTCTCAGAATTTTATTCTCGAAAATCTCTAAAGTCTGATGTTATTAAGGCGAGGATTTACAAATATATTTTATATCTGTAGTTGACAAAGCATGTAGTGTAGAAATAACTAGGTTCAATTCATTTTACACTAAGAACCTACTTAACTTGGACAAATGAATTTCTCACAATTAGTTATAAAAAAGGGGAACATCATATAACTCAGAAACAAGGACAAGTTTTAGACTAAATTTCGAGAATTTAGTTATAAAATCTATCACAAATTGTCTAAAAATGGCCAAAACGAGTCAAAAAATTGTCAAATCTACTCTTAAAATCTCATTTATCAATGTGTTTTAAAGCATAGAAAGATTTTAAAGGTAGATACTTATACTTATTAGTTTTTAAACAGAAATAGCAAAAAAATCATTTATTTTAAGCTAAATATAGATACAGATATATCTGATATCAATTATATCTAATGCTAAAAATATTTAAAAAACGTGCTTATGTTTAAACTTGCACTTATTTGGAACTTTTCTTATCAATATTACACTCGGTAGTACCCTACACCTAGATATCAAGGTATTTGTGTTAAAATTACGATAAAAATCAAAAAAAAAATCAAAATGTTCTCTTTTTTCCTGCCTGGTCACGATTGTACTCGTACAAGTACAAGTACAAGTAAGAGAATGTGAGAAGTTTTGCATTAAATTGGCCCTTTTTTCTGTAATTTAATACGAATTTCTAAGTACCTACTATATACCTACTACTACAAACTGTGGTAAGGTAAAAAGAGATTTTTACATAACGAAGATGAATGGATATCAATTAGCTCTAATTAATTCTCTTGAGATTTTTTGTAAGTGTCGCCTCTAAAAAACCAAAAATCTCCCACAAAAAGTCGAGATTTTTATACCGAAAAAAATTGGAATTGGAAACTTTGGCAAGGAAAAGTTCTACTACTACTACCGTTCATAGTACTAAGGATCTAAATTGGATACTTTTAAAAATTGCTGTGTGGTTTACGTGGCTCATATATTTCAGGTTGTTATTTCAAGGCAAAAATCCTCAACACCTCAAATTACATCGAGTGAAAATGTCAATTTACGTCTACCCGAAATAAATTTATCCATGGGAAACCATAATAAGACGGTGTAAACTACAGTAAAGTATGGAAATAAGCGGAGAAATGTGTTTTGGTTTTTTGCATAATATAAATGCGTCTATAACCATTCTATTTATTACTCTGCCTGTGCTTTTCGAGGCTTAAATTGTATTTCTTATACTTTTAACTACAAAATATGATATTACCTTACATACCTATTATATTGTGCATACTAGGTAGGCACATATTTCGTTACAAAATGTTCACCTTGGGTCTTACTCAATCCTAATTCTTATGGCAGCCTTACCTTTATAGATACTCGCAGATATTACATTTACTAATGTGCCTAATTTCAAGTTAAGAAGTTAATGGCTAGACAAAATATTATCTAAGAATCTAAAAGAAGTAACTAACTATACATGCCTATACCTATAAAGTAAGGCATTCTTAACTCAATAAAATCATATCATCAAAAAACTGCCTTTTTTAAAATTGTCCATTTCTACATTTCGATCGGGATATATACCTATAGATATAAAAACTGTGCTCAAATACTCGTAGCAGCTAAGTATCTATTAAGAGCTAAAATTATTCAAAATTTGACACTTTGAAAAAATCGGCTTATCTAGCTCTAAAAAAAGTAAAAATTATTTTGAAAAATTTAACTTTCAGATTGGGAAAAGTGCATATTGTAGTAGATAATTATATTTTTTTGAACATTTTGATTACTTTGCTTGCTTGTACCTTTGCTTATGCAAATCTTTTATCTTTTTCTTCGAGTGTACCTATTACCTATGTGTAAAATAAATGAGTTTTAGAGAATTTTGGGGCACCTGACTTTGCATTTACTTGGCATTTGACCATTATATATCCAGCATTTTCTTTTCTTTACTTTACTTTCTACGATACTTCGAGCAGAGGATCTCTCTGAGGAATTAAATTTCGCAGTCTCAGCTTTTTAAAGGTGTGTTCTCGTAATGGGGAAGATAAAAACACATTTCCCCATTACTATTAGGCATTAGGAGATTACTATTAGTTAACCTGAAACCTGTATAACATACCTATAGGTTAGGTATACAAGTACCAGTATAGTAGTTAAGGAAAAAAGTAAAAGCTAAGAAAAGAATAGGATAAATGAGCCGAGAAGAAATGTTAAAATGGGACCCAAAAAAGCCATCAAATCCTCTCAACCCGTATCACATTACATTATTATCAGACCACCTAGATTCTAGAATATTCTAGATACATTATAGATAAGTAATTTATTAAAAAGCACAGAATCAAAACCAGGTTTCAAAATACTTTAAAAAAAACTATAAACTTTCACTCTTCAAAACTGCAAATCACTTTTGAAATATGGAAAATTTTATACAAAAAGTATGATAGATAGATACATATCAGTACCTACATATAATGTAGGTATATCCTTTAGTATAAATTCATACATAAGTTACATAAGCCATACAAATTCAAAAAGATTAAATAGGGGTTCAGTCATTTATCATAAATTATATATTGCCATACTCGGGAGTTTAAAGGAAGTATGACGATTAAGCCTTGTATATTTTATACATACTATTATGCTCGTATCAACAGTAGTAGTTCAAAAAGCTTTTCAACTACCTCAAAAACTGAACTTTTCAACTTTACTATAGGTATATATGTGTAGGTAGTATAGGTATACCTTGTACAAGATTGCTATTAGTATTACATCATACTGTATCTGTATTATGAAATATACCCATATCCTGAGAGCAAGTGGATCATTTGAAATACGCATAAAATTTTCGAGTTCCTTCCTCTAGAAATGATCCTGAGTCTCGTTTTATCCCTACTACTACTACTGTAACTGCAACTACTACTAAGGGTCCCCTTTTCAGAAGGGTCTCTTTTTTTAATATCCCGTGAATCATCCGATTCAGATTCAGCATAAAAATATTGATCATTTACCTACATATAGTCAGGCTCAAAATTGTCAAAAATTAAAATTTTGACTACTAATCTAGATGCTACTTTTGACATTTTTGAAACTTGATTAGTTGGATATGAAAAGGCTACCATAATATCTAGTTATATACCTGGTGCTTTACAAAAAGATAAAACTCTTTTTGATTTTTGCCCGGCTCACTTCACTTCACATCACAGAATCCCCTATCTAAACTTTGAAAATTTCTGAAATTTCTCATCTCGCGATTCAAATCGCCACAATTCGTTGATTTTGACTTTTCATCTGTATACACGTGCCTCTATTAGTTCCACATACACATATACGCATATCGTTATCATTTCAATAACTTTTGGAACCTAGCCATTGTATCCTATCATACGAGATGAGTATGTATCTTTATATTCATGTATGTAGATACCTATCAGTAGTTTCATTATATTTTAGAAATTTATAATAATAAGAGAAAAGTTGATCCTTTAGAACTGTATCCCAACTAATACTTTTAAACTCATATTCTGGTACGTGTACGTGTGTCGGTCAATTGAAACTAAACTTGAAAGTGTGCTCCGTTAATAATAAAAATTAGATGAGAAAAAAGGCACAAAAAAAGTCATTTCATATCTAAATATTAAATCTACACTATAAAATTCATAATAATAAATAGACATACCTAACTATATACAGAATATAAGTAATGGTAGAGTAAGAATATTTTATGCACCTTTTTATGTGCCTGAATTTTTAGATAAAGTCAAAAGGTAATGGTTAATGGAGGTGTAGGCAATTTAGATTCGAGGTAAATTTCATTTTTTTACACTTTTTTTATACCTAGCTATATTTCGTATACTATGATAGTAGTATATAAACTTTAGAGACTTGATTAATGAAATGTTTGATACTTTATTTTTTCAAACTTTTACAATTTTTCCTATCTTACCTTGTGCACCTTATAGCTATACTGGTGGTGTTGTAATAAAAATTCAAGTCTATTTTATTCGATATTTGAGCATTTGAGGAACTTCCTTTATTATCATATCGAATTTTTTCCTCTCAAAATACTCAAAACCGATACAATACCCTAAATTGATTGTCGATACCTTGAATAGATAAACTTTTCCTTATTTTTATTTTATTACAACCATTTCAATCAAAATACAAACTACCTACTAAAAACCATAATTTTGAACTAAAAAGTTCCAATGTCTATCTCAGAAAATTTCAAGATCTCTACATATTTTCTACAAAAAACATACAAATATTTATCAATTTTTTCTCATTTTTGACTCAAAAATTGTAATCTTGATTCCAAAAATCCGATTTTGAGCTGTAATCTGAGTCATATAATCATCAGATTTGGTAGCTGTGTACATGCAGAGAAAAACCTAAGCCAAAAAAGTAATCTCCAAACTGATCTAGGTAGTTTGATTTGAAGTAAGTGAAAATTGTAAAGAAATAATTCGAATCAATCACAAATAGGAAATATCCGAACCTAGAGAACTCTTTATTATACTTTATATACTCAATGATAAATGACAGCTTGAGCTATTATTGTAATCAACAAAAGGGGATTTTATCCATTTCACATCAATAAATGATCTTTTAAGAAAAATCAGTAAGTAATAAAGGTTACATTACATTAATAGCAAAATAGAGATATCAGCAGAGTATTAATGAAAAATTCAAAGGTAGGGGAAACATTGATGAATACCACTAGTGTACTATCAGTATCTGTACTAGGATTTCATGGCTAAAATTCCAACATTTTATTTGAAAAAATAAAACCTACTCTTCCATTTAATGCACTTAGGTTTTACATTAAGATACTACTGATGGTAAGTATACCTTTTGGCAAATAAAAAAATACTCATCTACAGATACTCGTACCTACCTACAGATATATAAAAAAAATACTCTCAAGTTGTAGAACAGACGCCCACCTTCAATAATCTGAGAAAACGTCAGAAAAAATAGGGCGTTTAAACCTGAAATACTTTGTATATGTACGAGTATAGTGATTTTGAGATCTTGAAATTATCTACTCGTACAAGTAGACTACAAATGCCTAGAAATCATAGAAGGTATCCTTAAAATTCTATTTTTTTTGCCTATAATTTGGTATGAGCAGTTGTTTGTAGAATTCGAAAATAGATCAAGATTTGAGATTTGAGAAAAAAGTGATTGGAAATTTGTAAGATGTTGAAAAGTCAACAACTAGCAGATTTTATTGAGTTACATAAAAGTTTTTTCTTACCTTTACTAGTACTTGTACAAGGTACTAACAATCTCAAATCTCTTAAAATTCAGGTGGTGAATTTACTTGTAGGTACTACCTATACTATACTCTTAGTACATGCTTTTACTGTAGGGTACTTAATATTTGATTTGAGATTCGAGGTTAATGCCAAAAAAAAATGAAAAATTCATTTGAAAGTGGGTGTTTATGAGTTTCTCCAGAAAAAAAACCATAGTGGAAAGTAACCAACCAAAACCGAACAAAATATTCATAATTCACTAGATTATCATCAAGTTAAAAGCTTTATTACACTCTTATACTTGTATCTGTACATAAAAGGCATAAATATGTACAAAAACTTTTACTTTAGGTAGATACATACATAACAGTCCATATTTTCAGTAGGTATAAAAAGAGCAACAAAGTTTTGTCCAACAAAGACAGAAAACATAACTTGTCTTGTATTTAGCATTAGAGCCGAGGCAATGTAAAACTTTTCTCTATTTTTTTGAGGGGACTTATGATTTATCCATGAGAATCTATTACAAATAAAAGTATCTTATAAGTACTATAGTAGAATGACAAAGGACGAGATAATAAAATCATTTTATCTTTACCTGCTTTTATTACAGTACTAGTCAGTAAAGTATTATGTTCTAGAAGCCAATTAGGTCGTACAGAAAAGATCGATAATCTTGCGGAATTATTCTTTCTTCAGGTATTAAGTACCTACTATAGGTATGGCTAAAAATAGTACTGTCTTGATCTCATCTACTTTTCAAAGGCTAAATGCTTAACTTATTTCTTATTCTAAGACCATATTACTTATCTATGCTTCACCATACTTCTAGAAATAAAAAAAAGAGGAAAAGGAAAGGCCTAGGCTTGGATTCTCTCTAGAGACCCGGTATTAATTGGATGAACCGAAAGACTAACAATTCTTTTTACAAGTCACACACCTGGTCACCGGATTAGCTGGTAAAAAATACTTTTATTTTTATAAAGAATCCTCTACTGGTACTTTTATTTTCAAATCCAATTCAAACTCACTATATGGTATATAGAATAATGATATAGGCAGAAGGTAGAACATAATACTAATTCCTTTTTACCGACTGATACGCCTGAGTTCACTTTTTCATCCGATCCGATCATCACACAGAATTACAATGAAACTCAATTTGATCCAAAGTCCAAAAAAAATAGTTTTTTGGAGACTTGGACAGTCTGTAAATTACGAATTAATCAAGGCAATAGAGGTTAGTACCCTATATAAAAAGTATTCGAAAAATGTCAGTTTTCTATATAAACCTGTAACATTTTATTAAAATATTTTAAAAATTTAACATTTCTACCCGAAGGTAGAAACGGACTAAGAATCTGATTTTAACTTAAAAGTCAAATTCGGCCTTTTCAAATAGTTACCGACTTTATTTACTTATAATTTTAATTCATATTTTGATAAGAATGAAACTCAATTTGATCTAAAATAAAGTGTAAAAAATGGCTTTTGAGATTCGGAAAGCCAGCCAATTACGAATTGATCATCTAGAGGTTTGAAAATTACAAAAAAAGTTTTTGAAAATTGTCTGTTTTCTACCAAATTGTCACATTTTATTTAAAAAATCTCTCAATCAACAATCTAATTTATATTAAAACTCAAATTTAATCTTTTTTAAAACTTATCGGCTTTAAACTTGCCGATTTCCTGTTCCTATCTAATGTATGTACTTAGGATTTGATATAGTACCTATATTGTTAATATTTTTAGAATTTGATTGAAATTGAAAATCAATGTGATCCTAAAAAATGCCCTTTGAGACTAGGATAGGATGATACTCACCTAATTACTAATTAATCAGCTAATTTTGAATTAATCATATCGACTATCCTGTTGGATTGCTGGATGCTTAAAAATTAATAAGTGTCCATTTATAAATGACCATTTTATTCCAGCTTGTCATATTTATTTTTTTAAATCAAAATTTTACACTTCTACCCGAAGGTAGAAACGACCATATAATCTAATTTTAGTTTAAAATCAAATTTGACCTTTTTTAAATTGTTATCGATGTTAAACTTGCTCAAAAATTTTTATAAACAGAAAAGAATGGAATAATAATAAATTTTGATGATACACAAATTGAGTTATAAAATTTTAGCAAATTTGTGTATGGGTATTTGAAAAAGCATAGAAATATCAATATGACTATTTTCTACCAGAGGCTTGTTACATTTTATTAAAAATATTAAATTTTTTTTTACACTTCTACCCGAAGGTAGAAACGAACTTAGAATCTAATAATTAGTCTAAAAAAATCAAATTTGACCTTTATTAAATCGTTATCGACTCTATTTGATTATAATTTTAATATTTTGATAAGATTCAATCCAGAAAAAATTCCAAAAAATAGCTTTTTTTGAAATTTTTTAAAAATCTGATAAGAATGGACGACCAATGACAATTTAAACTTGATGATACATTATTCAAAAGCAAAGTTTTGACCTCGGTATATAGAGTCGAGAACTATGACCGTTTTCTACCAGCTTGTCACATTTTATTTTAAAATATTAATAATTTTACACTTCTACCCGAAGGTAGAAACGAACTTAGCATCTAATTTTAATTTAAAAATCAAATTTGGCCTTTTTAAAATCCTTATCGATGTTATGTTAACCTTGCTTATATTTTTTTATAATTTGATAAGAATGGATATTGACACGATGGTACCCTACTCAAATCCAGTTATGTTAATTTACCAGTCTTGTAGTAAGTACTTACCATTAGTGGTACTAAGTACTGAGAGTAGGGTATTGAGCTTTTTACTTGACAAATTGTATTTTGATGAATTTTGATTTTGATTTTGTGCCAAGGATTCAATTTTTTCTTACCTACTTTTATTCACAATTTGATGATGGTATATTTTTCCTGGTTTTTATTGTGCCATACCTTACTACACAAATCGAGGGTTGAGTGAGAAACCGAATTAACTCTTGTGTCTCAATTTGCCACATGCTACTTTGCCAACTATTTCACTTGTTTTTATTACATTCAGACTATACATAGTACTATAGTAGGTAGAGAGTATTTAGCACATCTGTCATTAAACCTTAGAGAATAAAGAAAATACAAGTAAGTAGTATTTGTATCCGTATCTGTAATATACAAAAATACAAAATTCTGTAGAAGTTGAACGAGGTGGCTAAGGACAAGTAGAGAGATATAAATGCCTTGTCTGTAAAATAAATTCCGATACCTCTAAACTCAAACTGTTCCAAAATACTCAATCTTTTTGAGTTTTTTTTATATTTTTTTTCCAAGTATCTTTACCTTAGTATCTTTGTTGAACTTTTGGACGGGTATTTCCCTTTACTACAGTACTCGTAGTGTGCTATAAGTAGATCAATCCTTTTGACTAAATAGAGTCATATCTTTGGTTCTAAGCTGACAATCAAAATGGTTTGTCCATAAGAAACCCCTTGATTTGATAGGAAAAAGTTTTACTTTTTTCTCCAAGCAAACAACCAATACTACTCGTATACTGAACCCACTTGGGTTCAGAGAGTAAAGAGGATAATAACAATTTAATCTAACTGCTTTGTGTAAAAGACATGTGGAATAAATAGATTCAAAGATTAAATAGATATTGAATGACATTTTACCTAAGTCTTTTACTACTAGGTAAGTACCTATCTTGTAGTCAAAATATCAAAATTACAATTTGCAAAATGCTACATTAAAAAAACTAACTAACATACGTAATTTTATTAGCATAAATATTGTCAAATTCAATCTGCAATTTTGGAGATTTAGAGAAATGGAGATGATTTCGGTTTTTGGAGATTGTTCAGAGGAACATGTCATCTATGCTTTGTTAAAATTTGCTAAATCTCTGAATTAGTTTTACAATTTGGCATTTTAGAATCATTGTAATTTAAAATGATTTTGATATTTTGTCATCTGATTGTATGACATCCTGTTCAAAAAGATGTTTATCTCAAGATGTAAAAAGATGGAAAAATACGGGTTTTCAACCCAATTCAAGAGCAATTACACAAAGTTTATATCTTTTCTATCGGCTAATATATCGGCTAATATATGTATCTATGTAGGTACAAAATCCAAGTAAAAATCGGTTTCTTTGTCTTATCCTCATATTCTACCAATAGAATGTAAGTATTACTATTTACCATTAAAGCTAAAAGAATCGAATTATTTTACCTAAAAAAAGATCAAAAAGCTCTCGCTCACCTAAACCTAATGCTATTTCTGCCTCAAAGAAGAGATAAATAATCCAAAAAAATTGTATATTTCATGCATTTATCTATACAAGAGAAGTACTAGCACAATAGTAGTACCTGCTAGTATCTATAGGTAAAGTATCAGTCTTCTAGACTCTAGACTCTAGGTAGCACTACTTAGGCAGGTATATTAGTCATATGAATGATCAGATCGATTTCCTCAAGGAAAGAAAAAGCTCAGCTAAGCAATACAAATAACAAATATAAATAAATAAAGTCGAAGAATCTTTTCAACTGTGTAATGCCTTGTGATACACATTTATCTCCTACTAGAATTGCCTTTTTCCACCTTTCCTCAAGAAATAAAAAGTCCATACATCATTCCCCTTTTTTGCTGGGAAATTTCTAGAAAGTCAAAAGTATTTATTTACTATCCACTTTCACCTCAATTGCTTCGAAATTTCCAAAAATTTACCCTAGAGTCTATTTAACTGTTACTAGTATAGTAAAGAGTAGTAGAGACCTAGAGCTATAAGTACTTGGGTTTTGAGAGTAAAAGTTTTAAGATAATTCACACTTACTTAAGAGATGGGCAGTTTCATCACGATTATAATTATCATGGTATGTATGGTAGTAAGTACAAGTACATGTAAAGTACTTTAGGTTATATAATATGGATATTATGAGATAAATTTGTGAAATTTATGAGTAGAAAAGGGGCAGAGAACCCTACAATAAGTTCTTGAACTTATTTCTCCAAGAAACTTTTACCCTTCTATAACTTTTACTTGCAGCCAGCACAACCACGAAATTTGTTCCGGAAGGATGAATCCTTGTCCTACAGACTACAGTCCTACTACAACTAGAGTAAAATGTTCTCAATTCTGAATAAGTTAAATATATTTATACCTTATGTGATAGAGCTGGAGAAAAGGGGCATTTGACTAATATTTTAACTTTTTTTATTTTAAATTTTTGGATTTCAGTCAGATTTTGATCTTATATGGAATTCAAAGCCAGGTATATATTCTCAAAAAATTTCAAGTTTTTTTTTCTAGAATTCTCAAAATGTTTGATGATTTCGTACCTAAGTATATTGACCCGTTTTATAACTTGGATGATTTTAAGGAATTACCCAACTATATAGGTTTACATGACCAGTATACCTCAAGACAAGGTATAATACTCGTATCGTATCTCCCCTACCTCAAAATAGAATTATTCGAGTTTTTTTTTGTAAAAACCTTTTTACTTCGACCACCAGGACTATTAAACCATGGTATAAAGTTATCTAACATCTACCAAAGATATACCACCCTAATGTAATAGAAAAGTATGGTTAATCTAGTAGAAGAAACTTTTCTTCAACTACTCCACCAAGTTGACAACTTGATAATAAACTGACATTCAATGTGAATATATAACCAGAAAATATTTTTTTACATACTCAAGTACTTATACTACTCGTATATGGAATAAATACAAGTACAAGTATCTAGGTAAGGTAGTACTTCCGGGGTTTCACTTATTTTACATACCCACATAGGTACTTGTCAGGGTCACAAATATCTCAAAAGTTACCCCTTTTTACTGTCAATACTTTGACTTTTAAATTTATCCATAAATTCAAAAAAGTTCGAAAAAAAGTTCTACACATATACATACATATAGGCACCTTACCTTTAAGGTACTTTGCATAACTTTTTTGGGTGCTTCAAAGTAATGATATGAAAATGGCTGTCGAGCAATTTCGAAATTAAATTAGCCAACAAATGCGGGCAATGCAATGCAAGTGTAGGACATAAAGGTAGGCAATTTAATCATATTAATTAAACTCTTACACTCATATGAGAAAGCAAGGGTATAGTATAAATGTGCCATAAGGTTCACTATAATGTATAAAGGACTTTTATAGGTTACATTTAGGTATAATTCATATCATAATCAGAATTCACACATGTTCTTTGAAAGCCAACTGGCTGGCTGGATTCAATCCCCGTAATTTTGTCATTCTAATGAGTTCAGTCCCACTTACACTGCAAGTATAAATGGGGTCTCTCGGTGAAAAATCCTATTATTCTATGGTAGGATTTTGTACTACCTACTTTATTTTATTTTATTTTATTTCACTATTTTGTCATACCAGACTTAAGGACATAAGCACAAGTCCCAGGTCTCCCTTGATTTCGAAAACTTTTCGAAACCCAGGATTCAGTTAGTAGATAATATTAATGTTTTTGTCCCACCTCTAAATAATACAATCTAACACCACCATCATGTACAATTTACATTAGGAATCAGAATCAGTACAAAGTATAAGTACTACAGATACAAAGGTTGTAGCGAATGGGAATAATAAAGGCAAAATTTTGAATGTCTGGCACACACACATAGACAGGCCAGGATCATTCAGTAACTTTTTTTTTTAATTTAGGATTATTTAGGTGGGGGAAATTGACATCAAATGGTGTCACATAAGGCTATCCCGATTTTTATTTTTTGGTCCTTATCATTAGTGGACAGACAAAATGCATCCTTTCCTTACCTTTTAAAATACTGAGGGTTTAAAAAATAAATTTCGTAAAACTACTGATTATAGCAGTATGTATCTCATCTCATAACAGTTAACAGACGATACCAGTAATAGATAAAATTATAATTTCAAATAACGTAAAGTATTCATCTAAAGTCCTTTAATCACAAACTCTGGTGGACTTCTCGTAACCTAATTCAAGTAGATCACCTAATCTCAGTTTTATTACAGATTTTAAGGTATTTTGCTAAGACTTAGATAGGTTAGGTAGGTACTGGTTTTTATGGCTGAAATACTTTCTAACTAATCGAAAGTACCTATCTTTTATAGAATATTTGATTTTTAAGGCTTTAAAAATCATAGATAGCAAAGGGCATATTATTATGCTACTATTCGTATGTCCATCAAAAATTTAAAGTCAGAGATATTTTTAATATGTTGGTCCCCTATTCCTATACCTATGCTCTATACTCTATACTACCTATGCATTAGGTAGTAGGCATAGGTACTATAAACCCACAGATAGTATAACCAAAGTTAGAAAAATTTCAATTTATATGCATGTATGTGATTATGTACTGGAATATTCTGTATTACTACTGATAATTTTAAAATTTAAAAGTAGGTTATATAATAAACGAGATAAGCCTTTAATAATGCGTCGTTTTGTTCAATTATCCGGTATACTTGTATACATGCTTGTTTTTTTCTGTCCAATTTATCTTGAAGGAGAGGAAAGACATATTATTATTGATTATCATTTGGTTAATTTCCTGTTAGATTTTTCATCTCATTACAACTCATGTCATCAACATCGGCATCGTAACTTATAACTTTAAATTTTGTGTATTTCTTAGAAATATACGAATATTAGTATTATGCTAAATTGTTTGAAATCCGACCAGTTGATGTATTACCAGCAAGTGTTGCGATTTTTGCCAGGTTTGAGGAAATTTTTTTTGCACTTGTAAAAATATCAAATTTTATTCCCTTTCTATATACATAAGGTATAGTACAAGTAGTGATTCTTCTAGGTACTGGCGCCAGAAAAGTGTTTAAGCCGACGATTAAGCTCACATTTCACTTTTTATGATAATTTATAATAAGAATAATATTTCAGGAGATAATTCATATCAGTTCTTTTCTTTCCAAATCCAAAGTACCTCAAGTTGAAGCTCAATCTTCTTACTTGTGATAAAATGTAATAAATTAAATTAAATTAGAATATATTTATGCAACTCATTCATACTTAATAATGACTCATGATTCATGATAGTAGCAAAGGATTATAATTCTTCACACGAAGACCTTTATATCTAGATGATACTATGCACTTGTACTACAGATACTGATTCTGAGAGTACTAGTAGTGATAGTAGTGATAGTATAAGTACGACAAAGAAAAATGTAATTTTTAAACTCCAACAAGTTGTCGTATATATTGCTTTGGGCTTTTGTAACTTTTTATTTTATACCCGGTTTTAAAATCTCTTATCTTACTTATACTACAATACTAGTATACTAGTACTATTAGGTATCTTGCCCTTGAATCTTTAAGATCAGACAAAAAAGTAAAATGCTAAATCTCGACTTATTTACTTATGCATGAACTGGAACTGGAATGGGTTAGAAATTCTAGTGAAAGTTCATACAGTACAAAGTCATTGTATAAAATTCAAAAACCCAAATCTTACTCAATTTTTGAAATTTTCAATTCGAAGCTTGGTAAGACATGCTGTACAGTAATCAATTAATAATGGAAATTTTCAAAATTCTAACCTACTGATAATACAAATGCATTTATTAGGGATTTGTGCCTTTATTAACTGCTTATAAGATTTAATTTTTCTTCGAATAGAATCAATTTCGAATTTTTTGTCATTCTTAAAAAGTAAAAGTGCCATACTTTAAGTAGGTATGTTCAGTATGTGTAGCTTGAAAGTGCAATATTAATCTTGGATTTTGAAGACAAACTTTTAAAATAATTTAACTTACATACAAATGCTGTTAGTATGTACTATTACTCAGTATATGGTTGATACTAATGTTTTTGAATTTGAGCTAAAGGTATCGTTATATCGTGGTTTCACGATTTCGAGCAGAAACAGACGGAAATGTTGGATTTTGGGGTTTTCCATCGCAATGTAATTTATTGAGAGCATTAGTAAGTAAAACTACCTACCTATTCATGATACCTACTTACTTTACTACTAGTACATGCATAGGTAGTACAAAATATTTTGGAAAGTTTGACTATCAAATGTAGAAATGTACTACTCATATAAATTCAATAGTGAAAATACTGGTAAGAAATAAAATTACCCTTTTTATCCTTAATGTACCTTTCGGCAGATCCCAAGTCTTAAAATATACCCTTACATTTCCCCTAACATTTTAGAATTCATTTTATACCTTTACCTTTACAACTTTTCTCTATACTACTTTACCTATACATAGGTAAGTTTCATTTCATTTTTATCCTGACTTTTAAGGGTAACTTTTACCTTAACTTATGTATTTATTTATAGCTAATACAACATACTATACCACGTTATAGAGTGGCTGAAAGGAAACCTTTTTACTCGGGCTTTTTTTATCAGTCATAAAATAAATGTAGTACTAGTAGCTTTCTTATATGAAAGAAAGCATGGAAAAAAGTGTACTTGATGTAACTGTCAAAGTTTTCGAATCCCAAAAAAGCCACCAAATGCGAATGAGAACTATAAAAAATTATTCTCAGTCTCAGTTTTATGTCTTACTAAGGTTAGTACCTACATAGCTATAAAGGCTTTTACCTTTAAAGTTCTTTTAAACTCTTTTCTCATTATATAAATTATAAATTTCAGACCTTACTATCTACCTATAGTACTACCTAACTATCAGTAGGACACTTTAGAAAATCCTTTAGAAAATGAAATCTCGAAGCTAGAGAATGTAATCAGGGAATCTTTTGAATATTTAAAATTTATCATTAAACCTGAACTCACCTTAATGACCCAATTTCGATCCTATTCTATTACTACCTACAAGCATTTTCTATTCTAGATTATTCTAGATCTAGATCTAAGGGAAATACTCAATTGGGAATTGGTGAAATGAAATTGTAATCATTTCCAAAAACATTGTAATGCAAATGGGGATATTATGAGTCACAAAGGAGTGAAATTTTATAAGGACAATAGGCCACTGATTTTGATGACAAACAATAAGAATTAAGTACCTAAAATCCTTTTTTTCTTCTTTCAATTGTATCAGTAGGTTAGGGTAAAATATGGATAATTTAAGTGGATGTAGGGTACTTATAAAAATTTATAATTTTTCAATAAATTGTATTACCTACATACTATTTACTATACTACATAATATGCATTACTACCTATTCGTAGTATTACCTTGTTCTGTGGTTTAGTTCGTGGCCAATTTAATCAATCAATTCATTGAATAGTGACAATTTGCAAGTATCTAGATATGTAGGTAGTACTATCAGTATGAATTCTTTGCTTGCGAAAGGGATATGATTAAGAACATCGGTGAAATACAATTCTTTCAATTGAATGTAAAATTAACATACAAGTACAGTTGAGCTCCTTTATAAGGTACAAACTACAAACTACAAACTGAAAGATTTTATTTACTTTTGCTTTGTAGTATCTATTTGTATACCTACTACCTACTTTGTATACTACATTAAAAAATTGGACTTTATTAAATACCTATTTGTTAAAAATCTGATTTTGAAAATCTGTCTCTTGAACTTACGAGTATTGAACTGTAAAAACAAAGTACCTAAAGAAGACTAATCTTTATTAAAGAAATAAAAAACGAAAAAATCTTCATAAATGCAAAATTTGGAATAAAATCTCAATTTAAAATTCTAATACTCGTACTTATGATTAGGTATATAGGGTATCTGTATTTGTATATGTGTATCTATGTAAGTATCTCTTAAATGCAAATATCTATATGAGATAGGTATAGTATGGTTTATAGAGGTATTCCATTGTATAAGTTCTGAGTAAATGAGTATAATTTTTTTGATAATAACTGAGGATTGAGCTCGTGTGGAGTGAACTACCGCACCTGATTACCACTACTGTGACTCTGCTGCTGCTGATTATCAAGCGGACGTTGAATTTTTTGTTCAAGAGGAGCAATTCATTAGTTGTCCATAGGGATAACTAATACTTGTAATTGGGACTAATCGACCCCTGCATTCACTGCCTTCCATTTCATTTACTGATTGGACCATCCGGTTCATCCACTAAAGTAAAATTCTTATCACTATTGCCAGACGACTAACCAAAGCACTTTCAGAAAATAAAAAAAGATTAATCATCATTCTACTTATTACCGAATAATAAGTAGGTACTTGTATGCGTAATATTAATATTCATCAATTGTCAATTAACCAATTCATTGTATTCTACCTACTATACTAGTGTATTTATCACTTATCTACTTATTAAACAGAAAAATTAAAGAATATAATAAGTACCTTATACATACCTAGTTCGATATATTAAAATCAAATCAGATTTAATCCTTAAACTTACTACGAGTATTCTTGCACTTTGTCCTTCTATCTATCTGTTTTTTTAAGTTTCTGACACTTGTACTTGTAGGCTAAGCATTATGATATTTCCTGTAAGTAATCCCCAATTCTCAAAAGTGTATCTTTTTATTGCAGGTATCCACCCCTACTGAATTATAATTTTTTAAATTCATACTTAAGAACTTAGCTTTGATTCCAGTTAAGAATGTTTTGATCAAAAAATAATCTTTTTAATTTTAGTAGATCGAATTCCGATGTTTTGGATTTATTTGAAATTAAATTGAAGTTAAATACGGCTTGCAATTAATTCGATATTGCCTATATCGCCTATATACCATATATACCATATATAAAATACTACACAAAATAAAATCTAACTCAAAAGCCGGAAAGCAATTATTGCGATACATATCTAAATAAGATCAAAATCAGTCAATCTTTTCCTATAAATCACTTTGTATGTTTACTTATAGGTAAGTGTAAAGTATTTAAAATTTTGTCCTTACCTAGATATTTTATCGAAAATTATGATAATTTTCTTGACTGACTCAAGTGTCCTATATTTCACATCAGATTAAACTTGTATCTACTTTAGTATCTTTAGTGTATCTGTATATACTACTAGTATTCAGTATGAGTATATACAATAGTATATAATATGAGCAACCTGAACGTTTTAACTTTTTTTTTGACTCATGTCATGATGCGAATCAGTTGAGAGATCAAATACTCTATACTCTAAATCTAATGTATATTTAGCCAGCATGAATTCAACCTGAACTTTGTTCTTTTTCTCATCTCGATTACCCCTCAAGTTCTATAAATACAAATTTTCTAAGGTAAGTCGTAAGTCAGCAAAAAATGCCAAGTTCATTAAATACATGCATACAAAAAGTCTCAAATCTACAAAATTAAAAGGTAGTCGAAAATCAGCAAGGTAAGTTCAACTGTGGAGTTCAACTTAAATAATTAATTATGCCTTGAGCTTCAAAATTCTGCATATCCTTAATTTATTATTTACTCAATGTTCACTTATAAATAAATTACAGAATTATACATACCTAGATCTTATACCTAAACTAGTAGTAGAAGCAACAAGCTTCCTTTTCATATTTTAAGTAGGAATCTACTAAAAAAAGTCGGTAAACAATATTCTTTTACTTATAGGTATAAGGTTAAAAAGGCCAAAAGATTACCGTTAAATTACGTAAATTATTAATTACAGAAATATAATATAATAAATACGAAATTTATAATAGTGATTAAGAAAAAAGCAACTGCGTCAAAAAATCCACAGAGATAATGATAAGAACGAAGTATGTAGTACAGAATATTAGCATTTTTATGCCAAGTAGGTGAGTAATAAAAGAACCTGAATAATATTTTTTTACCATTTTATGTAATGTAAGTAGATCTTATATTACAATGTACACATTATATACTAGTCAGTTAATGGACAGTTGACAACCATATTAAATACCTATCTGTATCGTCCAAGCCAACATAAATTTAATTTCAAAACTTCGTAATAAACTTATAGACTATTTTTTATAGCCTTGTCTTACCTATGCCTATTCAAAGTAGTCTCAGAATCAGTATATGAGTCTAAAGATAGAATTTTATGCTCATTATCCTTCGTTCTGTTTTTTGCATACCTTGTAGGTATTGTGTAGTATTATTATGAAGGAATTTCAGACTCTTATGACAATAGTGCCAGATTCAAGTCAACTACATAGTATATCTACCATATATACATACTCGTATACATATATGTATGTGTATTATACATAGATAGGATAATAGTACGCATAATTACAAAAGGTTTTAAAGAATCACATCTGCATCCGTTTCACCATTCTACTGATACATGTATTGTAGACTGTAGAAATACCTACTAGATAGGTAGGTATATTTATGTATATTGTTTTGTTTAGAATTTCGAATAAAGGAATGAAAAGTCAGGTAGTTACCAAGAGTAAGTTTACTGTTTGCCAATCCAAAATACTAAAAATAGCATATCTGTAAATAATAGGATAGAAATATGTATAATACTAATGTATGTATGTGTTTCTGGTATGCATTTAAGTGTACAAGTAAATAATGTAGAAAGACAACGAGTCGAGGTGTGTCATTAAAGTCGAAATGAGTATAGAATCTCGAGCCAATGTTCTTTTTACTTTCAAACTCAAACACAAAATCAGATTTATAATATACTATAGCTTATGCACCTGTGGTTACTCATTCAAAATCTCTGAGATACGAAAAACAACAAATCACATTACAAAAGGCTATACAATATCACCCATATCTAAATACCAGAGTAGGCATATTAAGTTCAGAGAATACCTTCAACTTCAAATATCACTACCACTAGTTCAAATCTTAAAAGGGTCAAAATGTCATGTAAAAAAACAAATATTTTAAAGATACTTATTAGCTTATTGTTAGTTTTAAGTAAAGGTAGATTCCAAGCCAAGTTGGATTCATCATAAAAATATTCAAATACTCAAATTCAAAATTTGGAGAATTTGGAGGATTTGGAGTGTACTAATCGTAAGGTTTGAGGTACATTCTGTAATTCTATTTAGCTTTACCTAGTAGTATCTACACTAGTCTAGGTAAGTAGATACTTTGTACTTGGTTTGAAAAGTATTTCAATGTAAGTACTATCGGTAGTGGCAGTAGAATACTTTGGATAAAAATGCTATTTATAAATCTTGATTTTGTTGTTCGTCCCTAACTCTGAATTCTGAATGACTGACTTGAATGCCTGTTTTATTCTTTCAGTTTCATTTAAATTTTTTTCTCTTTATTTTCCTTACTACACTCACTATACTTGTAGTAATACTTACTGGTAGTAGGTAGGTAGGTACTAGTAGTCCATAGATAATTTTTTATTTAAGCAATAGTCAAGTTTTTGATTTTGATTTAACCATAACTCTATTTAAGAGTAAATGATAACAGGTCTGACTGATCTCGAGTTTATTTCCTCTCCACCCCCTTTAAAACTCTGCCTTAATTTTCCATTTTTTATTCTTGGTTTACTTTTAATCAAAATACTTTTTCAATTCAAAGGAGATAAGACACATCAGGAGTCATTAACCTTTAATACAAGTTTAACTTGATAGTATTTAAATTAAAATAAATGGATATAAATAGTATTACTCCAATAGAATACAGTTTGAAAGACTGGCTAGCCAATTAAATAACTACTTTCAAACATATTCAAAATGTATTAGAAATCCTATCAGCTTTTACATATACAAGTTTATGGATCATAAATTGATATAAGCATAAGCATCAGATACAAAAATTACTTATACTCACTAGGTAGTACTTGTACGTAATAAGGTGGTGACCTAAAAGTTATAAATGATTAGATTACATTAATTGCACTGCCTAATTGTAAGTAAAAAACTGTTTTTATAGTCTAGTACTAACTACCCTACTATGAGTACAATACCTTGTTTATACTAAAAACTCGAAAATCTCGAACAATTTCTTAAAAACCATTAAGCCTATTTACGACGTAGGCCATAAAAAACAATTTAATTGTTGTCGCCATTTAGTAATTCAAAACAAAGTTGTAATTCGATCCCTTAAACCAGTAACCTATACAATACCTACTTATGATTTTGGTCATAATTATATATTACATAAATTTTAAATTTAATTATCAGTATCATTATCAGTAGGTATACTGAACATAACAGGAGTCTAAATAAAGTCATAAAAATTAAGATCAAAAAGGTTAAGCCAGTGAGTCTTGTGATTATTATTATTACCTATCCCTATTTTAAGCTGTTATAAAAAAAATGTGAGGAAAATAAGAAGGTAAATTGATAAGTGTTTAAGGTAGAGTACATTCAAATGAATTTTTTTATATAAGCTATCTAGGTATGAAATACCAGACCCTACTTATAAATACTTGTATTTTGATAGGTAGGTTTAAAATAAAGTAGGTATGATGATTCAAGTGTCTTTCTTCGAGTCTTGAGCTTCGTTCGTGTTCACGAGATAAGAAAATAAAATAATTTTTTATGGAATTATACCATAGTCCAAAGGTGAAGCTCTAGTTGAGTTTAAGGTATATAGTAAGTAGGTATGATTGCACAATTTTAAATTCACATTTACTAATACTAGGGACTACTAGTACTCTGACTTAGGGTATTATATGAAGTGAGAAAAAATTTGGTAGAAGAGAGAAAAAGTCCTCATTTTTTACTACTACTGACTACTGGTACTCGTAGAAGTCTCCCAGATATTATGATCCTTATAATATAATGTAATGTTATGTAATGTTTTTAATAAATGGCAATGACTGGAGAACTACTTCAAGAGTAAGAAAATGTTTCAGAAATATTTCTATCTCTTCAAATGTTCTGTAGGATTCTACCAGTACTAGTACTATACGATAAGTTAGTATTGTATGTACGTGTGAAGAAAAAAAGGCATATTTTGCTGACGCCTAAAAGAATTCAATGCTCCGATCCAATTTGTAGGTTGAAAGGTTAAAGCTTTTTTTTTGAGGAAAAAATCACCTTCACACACGTTCAGCATTTTTAAAATAAAATTTTCAAACCCAAATCCAAAATATCTCAAATCAAGAGGCGTTTTTTTAAGTTTCAGTTTCAATTAAAGCAATGAAATCAAAAAATAGCAATTTCAAAATTCAGCTAAATATGTGTAGGTAAGTTTAGAATTTTGCCAGGTTCTGCTTCATCAGATCAGGCTTGAATAATCCAAGTAAAATAAATTTTGCTCAAAACTTTGCTTTCATAAAAATTTTGTTTCTTTTTTGTTTTTTAATTCTTTACAAGAAAGAACCAGATTGCAAACTTGTTTTGCAGATTTTCGGTTATATTCCAAATAATTGGCATTTTGAACAAGAAATTTTTTTTTTAGATATTTTGCATTTTTACAATATGTATGACTAAATACTTTCCAAACACTTGAATATTACGACATAGGTACTTCGAGTACTCCACAAAAATAAGAAAAGACAAGCCCTATTTTATTCTAAGGATAAGAGTATACCAAGCTTCAAATTTGAAATCGAGTTATATTTATACCACTGTATAAGTTTATAAAGAAATATGAAATTACTCTATGGAGTACCCTACCTAGTACCTATCTCTAGAATATTGTACATTCTTTCTCTAACCATCTCGGCAGTTTATATTTATACACTCAATTTCAATATCATATTCACATTTTTGGAGGAAATATTTTCTCAATTGCTCGATGATATAAAAATCAACGGGGTAGCTGGCAAAAAAGCTAAAGGAAATATTAAATATACACCTACTAGATACTAAGATAGTACATTCAAGTATTGATATGTACAAAAACATGCAAACTTCCATCACCTTTATCCTTTATCCATTTAATTTTATATGCAAAATAAAATCCTCACTCACTTTATGCTATATATTGTACCCTAGTATTAGTATACAAAAAGTTCAGCTCAACAAAAGAATTTTGTAGGATTTTGGTCTAGTGCCAAGAAAAAAAATAATTTATAAAAAAAACAGGATACATTATATTTAAGATTTAAGTAAAAGTGAAAACGGGTGGAAACATTTGAAGACTCGATATTGATAATGTACCTGCCTACCTGAAGCTTCTCTTATCATTAGTAGTAGTCAAACCATGATTCAAAATGTGAGACTTTAAGAAAAAGGGGCCTTTTGGAGGATTTTAGCCAAAACGTGGCTACTAATCCTGAAAATTTTCAGACTTTTAAACTTTTCAGACTTTAAGAAATTTTAAATTTTAATGTATCTTGTGGTCAGAACTCGATTTAAATAGGTAAATTTCCAGTCTTTAGCTATCTATCTGGAAAAGTAAACCCTTTTTTGCAACTTAAACTCATATGACAAGTGTCTAGTACAGATACTATAAGGTATAGAAAATGGGGGAAGATAAAAGGCTCATCCCATTTTAAACATGTCAGTTTGTTGAAGAGATAAAATAAAATATATCCAGAAATCAGGTACTATCAGGTTAACCAATCGAAATGAAACTAAGCAGACTATTCGAGTAGAAAACACACCTGTTTTCCCATTTTTTTTCCAATTTGCTCCTCCATGTGTCTGGTTTATTTCCACAAGACAGGTAAGTAATTTAACCCAACCCTCATAAAATAAAATAAACAAAAATCTATCTCTTTTGCTTTACTATCAGTACTGATATTACATAGTAGGTACTATTAGATATACTCAGGTTTAAAACCCCTTTCAATTTCAATTTCCATTATCTATTCTGTATTGCTGGCTATACTATACCTAATACCTATTGCTGAATAAACAAAATTAAACTTGCTCAACCATATTAAATTAAATTTAAATCTATTCTTTCTCTATCCCATTTGCTTTGCTTTTTGCATTGCATTGCTTTTCAAAGCTTGAGAAACTTGCTCATTTTCTTATCACATCCATTTACTGTACTACATCTTCACAAACTAGTATCTAAAATCGAAAAATAAATTACAAATACTTTATACCACTACAGATATATCAAAGTAGTACTATTAAGATACTTATTTATAAACTTGTAATCGAGTCTTTATCATGTTCAATCAATTTAAATTGGCCAAAAGTTCAGCAAACAAGTGTCGAGTTGAGAGCTCGTTATACACTTTCCGAGATCTAATCTCAAAGTCTAAATTATAATAATAATAAAATCTCATTTATCCTTTACTGCCATCATATAAATACATACTATGTACTTTATACCTACATACTTATAAGTACCTACTACCTACCTACTAAAAGTATCATTCCTATGAATTAATCATTGAAACCTTTAAAATTAGCAATTTTTTTGAGCATTAATGACATCAAATATGTGCTACTTAAAGGTAATTTAGATTGTGTTTACTTTGCACAAGTCTAATGTGTTAATTCAAACTTTGAAATTTTCAATATTTTCTGCTTATCAATAGATCTCTACTCTCTACAGTACTTGGGTATATTGGTTTACATCACCTCGATAAATCTAAATGGTAATAGTAATAGTTTACCATTTAAATCCTCGAATAGCATAGTCATAACCATTAAGTCCATTTAACATTTACACGAAGTTAGCTGATATTTATTTATTGTAATTTAGAATACTGGCAGATGAGAAATGTAATGAATGTATGAAATGCTTATACATACTTAATACATAACTTATGAGAATCACGTGAAATTACTATCAAGCAAAATGTAAAAGTCTAGTCGATTTACTACCTATTTTTGTTGAGATTTTTAGATATACTACATACTGATATTCAGAATCATATTGAAGCTAAAGACTAGTATCTAGTATCTAGTATTAGGTAGGGTACTTGTAATTGATTTTATCTGCTTTATAAATAAATATATTTATTTGAATTAAAAGATAAGAGATTAATGGCCGTACTCATTTGCAGGCTTTAGCCAGGTCTGGTCTTGCCCAATTATTATAATTTTACCTTTTTACTTACTGACTACTGATATATAAGACTAGTAGGTATAGGTATTCTCTAAAATTCTGAAATTTTGAGCCCAAGTATGATTAACTGGAGCTTTTGTTCTCAAAAGCAGCCCAAGTTTTGAATTTGTTGTTTTGCGAAACAAAAGATGAGAATTCTCTCGCGTGAAATTGAATACCTTCCCATGAGATTCATTTATGGTATGAATACCTATCCACTATTATTATTATTATACATAGGTATGATATTCTATATATATAAAGTATTCTATGATTGTGAATCTGAATAGGTAAGCATATCTGTGACTTTGCTTTATGATTTTATTTTATTTATGTCTGCTCTTCTTCTACTTTTTCCTTATACTTATAACTACACAGTAGTAGAATGGATAATATAAACCAAAGCCAAAAACCCATTGAAAAAGTTGATAAATCGATTGTAGATATTTCTCAAAGATACCTATAGGTAAGTACTCGTACTATAGTACTAACTCTGTATTTGATTTCATGTCAGACAAAATATCAAAAATCAGACTCAAAATTAATATCAGAATATTCACAATCTCATATACAATGAGTCACTAAAGTGCCAAATCTTCATTTATGGTTATTTAGAACTATCAATCAAAAAAATTTCAGGACTTTTTTTTTTGAAATTTTCTAAAATCGAATCGTTTTATTCAGGATTCTAAAATTTGAAGTAATTTGACATTTTTGTACTGGATCATGTGCTAGTTCTAATAAAAGAGATTTTATAAAATAGGTAATAGGTAGTATATACTACCTACACCTACTAGGTATTTATTGATGATTTCATTCTTTGTTTATTTATACCGTCGTAAATATTGATTGCACAATGATAACTTTTTTTCTTCCAATTCTCGGTAAGTAGACAGACTTGGTATAATAAATGTAAACAAGTTGACAGTTTTAATTTTATGCTTTTGAAAAGGAGAACGAGTCATGAGGTGATGTCAAAAACCAGAACAAAGAAAAAAATATCAAAATTTGCTAAATAGACACAAGTACCTACTTAAGTATAAGTACAAGTACAAGTATCTGTATAAGGTGCTGATAGTCTCACCAACCAACATAAATAATGCTTTACCACTAAAGCCATAAAAGATAAGAAGAATGAGCAATTAATTAAAGATAATCTTAAGTACCTAACTACTCTACTAGTCACCCATTAATTTAGAGTTAATGAACATTTTAAATTCTGCTCTGATTGTGTAATTTAAAACAATTTAACTCTAATAGTTGATTTGATAGAAATATTTATAGTCAATAGTCATTAGCTTATTCTTAGTGATACGGGTTGATAGATTGAGAGATTGTTGGCGTCATATTGTCGAGAAAGTTGAAAATTAAAGTAAGGAGCCAAGTCAGGAGTTAAAATAATAAATAGAAAAAGTAATAAAAAAAAGCCTAAAACTGTGATATAAGCTTGCATTTGGTCTCTAGAAAGTCAAAAATTATCATAATTTTGGTAATTTTTGATCTAAATTTTCTCATTTTAACATCTATCTAGTCTTATAATGATAGAAAATGCCGAGTTATTTTGATTTTGTACTTTTTAAATCGATTTTTTTGAATTTTAATGGCGATTTGATTGGCCAAAATACATGTGGCAGAATTTAGGCTTTAGGTGTATGGGCAAAGGCCCTTAAAGCGTGTATTTCCGCGAGAAAATAGACAAAATTGTTATCTCTAAACCGATTTTTTTTATCAATTTTTCTATCTAGACTTTTGCTTCTTGGATTAATCTTAATTATTTTTATACCCTTTAACTTTATGCCAATTTTAAAATGACATTTTACATCAGATTGTCGTATTCGGCTGTAAATGAGTTAGCTAGAGACTAGAGACAGACCTCTAATGGTAAGGGGCCTAATAGCCCCTTTCCCTTACAAAAAAATGTATCTAAAGTTATAGAAAAAGTTTGAAAAAATATGAATTGAAAAATAAACACTAGAAATATATCTATATGAGGTCAATTATATGCCATGTTTTGATGTCTGTGATGCACTACTATACGAGTATTACTACCACTTATATAATAAGGCTTTTTTCAAGATATTTGATGCATTTGCAGACACTTTTATTTTTATTTCATACTAGACATATGAATGCTACTTTGGATTTAGATTTAGACTTTTAATATTAGTTCTTTGGACTGCTGGTATTTATCAAAACTTTCAAATCCAAGTGACACTCTTTATGTACTTTACTTCTCTTTTTTTTATTTTAACTTTTTCTTGTTCTTATTATGTAACACCACTACTACTGTTACTGGTAATAGTTAGTGGTATGGTGGGAATACAGTTAGGTGAAGAAAAAAAATGCTTAAACTCACGAATATAGTCTTAAAGGATACTGTACTAGGGCATTAGTTCTAAATCCCTTTTTGAAAGTTTCAAACACTTGCTTTTTTTCTAAACTAAATAGTAGTAGTATAAGCTTGACTTGAGATTTTATAAGTCTATATATCCTTATAAAATAATGTAAATACATCTCACAGCCTATTTACCTACTCTTGTAGGTACTTTGTGATTTTGGGAGACAGTTATATTAGTGTCGGTAAGACAAAAAGGAAAAATTTTTTAGAAAAAAACTGAACCGACAGGACAGAGTTAAGATTTTGTAAAGTTAAAGGAGTGGCATTTTTTTTACTATTTTCCTTACCCCATATGAGCAAGATTATTATTTTTAAAATATATGGTAGGTAGGTATCTTTATACTATATGCTGTACTATACCTTCGATCTTATTTCATCATAAATTGACCTTAGAAATGACCTCATTTATAGACTTTGTCATAGTCATGTATTTTGACAGTTATATTATCAAGTCAATTTAATTGGGATTTTGTCTCCTCAAAATTTAGATTATTTCAAAAGGGTCAACGGACATCAGATTTACTTTTTACTAATCAGTTCAGTCCATGATTTCATGTCACTTTTTTGAGCTTTACTGCAAGCATTTTCTATTTCTAGTATCAGTATTATTACTAGTAGTTTGTTCAAAATATCTTGAGATATGAGCAAAGTGTCTCTGAAAATTTGACGTGACATCCTTTACATTATAGGCATTACTAATATAAAGTATTAGTAGTGATAGAATAGTAAGAACAGGAGCAGATGGAAAAGAAACATGAAGCTGATTAGACTTTCCTCAGAAAACTTGCCTGGAAATCTCGAAAAACCATATAAAGATAATATACTTCTATAGTAGGGTACTTACTACGATACTTACTATATTATGTAGGTACTAGCAGATATTTGGTTTAAGTGTATAATATCAGAAATCTTTAAATGTCACGTCTCAAGTCCCAGAATTCAATTACCCACCTTACCTTGTCCTTATAACTTATCCAACCCTCAAGATCAAAACCCGAGATTTCGGATATGTCAAATCTACCATATTTCTGTTCAGTAGCTTAAGAACTTTTAACTCCCAATTCACCTCCTCCTACTACAGATATTTTATTTGTTCAATCAAACAATAACAAATTGTTCAATAAAATCCGTCAACTCTCAACTCATACAGCTCGTAAGTGACAATAGTCATAAAGTAATAGAAATAGAAAACTTTTCAAAAACTCACATCAGTACTACATACATAAAGGGTAGCCTTAAGCTTTTGCGGCACCTAATTAACTAATACTACCTACTGGCTCAGTATTATATGGGTCATATAAATATAATACAAAAATGTTGAAACAGGAAAGATCTAAAAGTAAAATAAAAGCTATGAGTTTTTAACTAGAAAATAAGGGGAATAAAGGGACATATGGATCCATATTACACAGATCTTGGAAAAAAATCCATTTTACCTACTATAGCTACCTACTAGCACTAGTCCATACCTATAATGGATGTACCTAATCGTATCGTAAGTAAAATTCCAGTCTTTAAAATTCATTTCACTCTCATTTTTACTCAAATAAAAATTTATCCAAAGACACTCCTTACTTCTGACCAATCTTTAATTTTAAGTAGATTATGGATTTTGGCCTAATCATATTGTAAATGACATTTTTACAAAACCGAAATTGAAATCTAAAAAAGATTTTTTGTATTATAAATCTTGAATCAAAGTTTTGCTAGCCTCGTACACTGATGCTTATGAAAAAATATTTGTGAATTTGTTATTTAGGTATACTCGAGTAGGAGAAAAGGATCTTTATTGTAGATTTTATATGAATACCTATCTTACTTGATGACTAAAATTCTCAAAAATTTATTTCAAAAACAATTTTTGATACTTTGGTTTGACACTTTCGACTGACTTCTTATCCTATCCTATGGTTTTTTACTTTGTGATTAGTGATTCAAGAGAATTCATAGATGTATTACATCACATTATTTATATGTAGTACATACATAGTATTGTAAGGATGAATGCATATATAAGTCAAAAATTCTGTCTAAAAAGTCTTGGTTTTTCGAGCCACCACCATAACATAAAGATCAAATGCCCAACCCTATGACTGTTATGATGAGCTTATTTTTTTTGTTTCACACTCCTTTTTCCTGCCAGGTTTCCAAACACACTATCTTAATTTACAAAAGTCTATATTACAGAATACTATCTAGTACTATCAGCACTACTTTACTTGTAGGTATTATGACTGTGAGATAAAGTTTAACTTTCAGTGTATATACTGACTACCTAAAAGTCAAAAAAGATTCAACCCCCCACAAAACAAGGCAAAGGCAAAGTTAAGCTTGAAATTTTGAAATTTGAAATTTCAAGTTGAGAACAACAGCTGGATATAAAACACACGAAGGATTTCGGTTAATTTCACTTTTAAAAGTTAAACTCCAAATATCCCATTAAATTCAAGTAAAGATCACTTGCTCACATGTTCATTCCTTATTCTACATTTTTAATAAACCTAAACCTATACTACTTGTAGTACCTACTATATGTATAAGGTACTTTAGACAAGCTGAAAAAAATGAACATACCTAAATTTATCTCAAGTAAGGTACTGGTACTCCATATAAGGACAAAAAACTGGGCTAAAGGGTCGAACCTTAATATCTCGGTGTGTGTTTCTCAAAATTCTCAATCCTCACATTCAAAAACATCTTTTTCTTCATTACGTGAAACAAAATTAAGTCCATTTATCCTTACTACTATTACTATTAGTTATAAGATGCATTAAGGGCTCTAGTACAGGACTCTAGTATGAACTATGAACATGTGTGTATTTTTTCATTTCCTTCTACCTTCAACTTTCAGCCCCACGTTACTCATCAACTGTCGTATTTATATTTCAATTTCTTAGTTGTCGGCAGACACTTTTTTCTAGTTAGATCATCAGTACCTAATACCTAGATACATTACATACAAAATTCTTTATACTAATACTTTGTAAGGGTAAAAATGAACTAGAAAAAGTAAAATACCTATACCTAATGCATCTTGAAATCTTTCCCAGGCCCAAAAATAAAAAAACGTAAAAAGTACATTTCTATGAGGTCTATATCTTTTAGCTTATTATTACGTATTATCATTATTACAAAGACTTCTAGTCATATCCTTCACAATTACCTCTACTCAAAAACAAATAATTTTTAACTTTTAAAATTAATAATTATCCATAAAACTTGGACAAAAGTTGTCCATCTTTTTTCTTATATGTACTAGAATGTATGTAGAATGTATTATATTATGTTTTAAGATTATCGTTTACTATACCTAATTTTATGCTATTTTGTGCATTATGCAAACTTTAGAAGTCACAAATGATTCAATAAACAAATAATCATCGTCTCCTTTAAATATTATGTAATATCTACATAGTATGTTATCCTTTCAAGAAATAACTTTTTTTCCATTTCAAATGGCATCAAACTGCCCAAAAAATTGAAGTAGGTATTTGGAGTATTTGGATTTTTTTTCAATTTTTTCTCTGTTTTACTGAATTTCCAAAATAATAAAGGTTTCTAAATCTGAGTTTCATGTAGGTATTTACTTTCAAATTTCAAACTCGAACAAGTTTAAAATCTCGAAAAATAAAACACTTTTGAAGATTACTAGATAATAGGTACTTTAAGATGGTAGGATACTTGTCTTTAGGATGAGATAAAAGTAAAGGAAATTGTTATTAAAGATTTGACTTTATCATATTTTTAAAAGGGTGATAAGAAAACACTCCTAAAGAAATAGGGAATGTCTCCTAAAAACTTATACCTAAATAAATTTCACCT
>JAQIXA010000268.1:0-51408 GCA_034699045.1 Nanhermannia cf. coronata Gr-Ori-00579 | reverse complement strand
CGTTTTTTTAAAATTGAAAATAATATAACCTCATCAAACGAAAAGATAACCAAATAGAAAAAAAACTAAAAATTTTGATCAAAATTTCAAAAAAACCCAAATACTTTACAGATTACTATTGATATTATTTATTATTCAGTTATTGAATACTACAGCTACCATTATCTTTTTAGCAACTTTATTAGCAAAATCCTTTGGCTGAGCTGAGGCTGATTACAACCACTGGATTTTTGAATTCCATTAATCATTTCTTACTTGAAATGCACTTTTATATGGGAGAAAAACACTAAAATCAAAAAATTGGATTGAGATTGAATTTAAAATAGTTCACCGACAATTTTATCTTTTGCAGTATCTATTGATAAAATATTTATCCAGACAGAATTATAACCCTTTTTTCGTATATAGTTTTGCGATTAGGTAATTTGCTTCCAAAAGAAGGCTATATATAAACAGAATATATGGGTATATACATATTATATAGTTGTTACATACTCAATTTCATAAAAATATTTACACTAAATATTTTAACTTTTAAGCTTAATTCGTATAGCAAGATATGGAGATAAATTCTATTGAGTCTGAGTACAAAAAAGATCAATCTCTATGGTTTTTAACTTGCTATGCGTGCAATTAGTTGGGCAATTGGCCCAACTAATTTTAGAGGCTGGCTACGCCACTGGGTATGCTATATAACTAAGGAAACAAATTTAAGATAATATTAGTAGCGGATACCCTTAAGCAAATTATTTCAATTTACTGGACATAAAACCTATAGTACCCTATTTAATAAATGACATTTTATATATGGGTAAGGTACTTGATACCTTATATGGTTAAGACACCGAATCATATGTAATTCTACAATATAATTTATTATTGTCTCTGATGTTTTCACTTTGCAACATTTCGAAATTTTTTGGGGACAGTGCAGTAGTTGAGGGAAATAAAAAATCGGTTTATGTCAGCTCCTTTAGAGCTTAGGTTAGAAATAAATTGCATACAAAAAAAATATAATATACTTATCTTTGTACCTTTTTCAGCTTAACTTTTAAGACTTATTACGTTGAAAGCTAAATTTATTTATTTAGGCAGGTTCATTCAGGGTATAGGCTGTAAAAGTTTCAAAATTTCAAAATCATATTACAATGAATCAAATGTAATGTAGTGTAATAAAATTGTGCAAGTGATTTTTTAGCCCATTTTAAAAGCTATATAAAAAGCAACATAAAGTCAGCTTTTTCCTTATGGTTCTATTACAATTGAAATTTATCTAGCTTAAAAGAAATTAAATCAAATTCAGGCAAAAAAAGAGAAATCAAATTCAAGGTCAGCTAGAAAATTAATATTGATTCTTACAAGTACAAAAACACAAAATATACCAAAAAATCTTTAAAACCTCAACTTTTTCCTAAAATTATTAAGAAAAATTTTCCAAATTTCCCACTGAAAAATACCTACATTGATTTTAAAATCTGTTAAAAAAGCTTAACTTTCTGAAATTTGAATTAGAACAATTTTATACCTAAGTAAATAATATTTTAGAGTTAGAAATTGTCCAAAAATTTTTAATTTTTTCAAATTTATTTTGAAATTTTGATATCTTTACCTTCTGTAAGTATGCTTATTAGGAAAATAGGTAAATACTGATAGGATTAGTTTCTAGTACAAACTAAAGAGAAATAAGTTTATCGAAAAAGTTAACTCGTATTGATTTATCTTTCTCCAACTTTCAGATGCATCTGCTGACATTGGTTTTTGATTTTCGATTTTCTCCAATTTCATATTACTATCATCATAATCCAAATCTCAAACTAGCCCGAACTAATTGAGTTTTGTTCTAATGACCTGTGAATAATTTGAGAGAAAACTTTGGCCATTTAGTCTAAATAATTCATCAACATAATAGGTATTCAGTACTACTATATATCCTATTACAATATTTACATTACTAGATAGTACTAGACAGTAGGGTACTCAAAATGCTTTTATATGTATGTAGTAGTAATAGATAGTAGATAGGCTACTGCAAATAATAGTAGGTATATACTGTAGTATGTATGTGTAAAATTTCTCCTTAATTTAATAAAGTTAGTGTGATAACAAATGAGAGAATTTTAAAATAAAAGAAATATTGGGCATAGTTCCATAATGGCCTATTTTGACCCAATTTGGCCTAGTCTCTTTCTATTTTGCATCTCGCACTTATTGTAGGGTACCATATCTACCTTCTATAGGCATAAGGTATTAGAATGAAATTATAACTTTATCTATTTCAGTCTCTATTTACTTCACAGTCGAGTGAAAGAGACAATGAAGACTTTTTAATGGAAATGAAACCTCCCTCTAAGGTATTGCCAAAATTTTTTTTACAAAAGAATCCAATATGCAGAAGTACAATAGTAGGTGTAGATGGTACAATATAGTCTATATCTCTAGTTCAGCTCAAGAAAAGTTACTAAATGATTTTAAATGAGTTTAGTTCCGAATTCCATCCTCTTTTTATCATTTAATTTAACTTTTTGCTTGAATTCTTTAAAGATTTTTTATGACAATATGCTCTTAACTTGAAGCACTATTTACTAATTTTATATCTGAAGCTGTTCTACATTTTACATTACTTTAAATTTAAATTTTGCTTTGTTTGTTTATTGGAACTTGTAATATTAGTAGTAGTAGTACATAGTAGAATATTTTAGCAGATATAGTAAGTACCCTACATACATACATATTTTGTGGGTAGAAGTAAGTCACAGGAATTGTAACTTATACAATTCCAAGTTTATTTTTCTACTTACTTAAATGTTTTAGTTTTTAAACAAGTCTGTTTTTCTCTGCCTGTATAGGTATACGAGTACCTATTCTAGAAAGTGAAAGAAAAATATAATAAAATACTTGTAAGTTGATATAGTGTATGATATGTACATATTTGAGTATGTAAAGGTATAAAAATTTTACCTCCTTCATACAAAATCAGTACCTACATACTACTGATTTAGTATAGGTATATTTTGAAATGGGAATGGGAATGCATTTCGTACTATCTATCTGTATGTAGTTCAAGTGATTTCATTGCTTTTTATTGAACAAAATGTCAATATCTATCTATAAAAACTATTTATACAGACTGTAATATGAAAGGATAGCTAGTTTTAAATGACATAGTTTTAAAAATTCTGCGATAGATATCTACCTACTACTACACTACAGCAGATACTTATCTTATAACAGTTATAACATAACAATACTGAAATGAAAGTACTATGATAATCGTATATCTGATAAAAAACTTTAATCTATCCTCTTATATTCAAGTACCTAGGTATTAACAATACTTTTATTTTACAATTTTCTCTTACTTTTTTCCTTTAATTTTTTTGTACCTAAATTTTACAACAAAAAACACTGAACTTTATTCATATCATTTTTAAGTAAAATGTGCATACCTATAATATGTAATTTTCATAGTATCGGGATACTATCTACTACAATACAAACAATACAAGGCCTACTTGTATTGTAGTAGATAGTAGGGAGCTTTACCTATCAATTTATTATTCAGTGTGAAATTTAAATTATAATTTAGTGCAGAACGAGCTCGACAAAAAATTCTAGTCCTTAGAAGGTAATACAAAATTCCATGACTTAAGTACTAATAGCAGTATAGTACTCGTATATCCATAGATATAGTGAGGACCAAGTCGGACTTTTTTGTATTTTTAGAGATTCATGAGAGTGCTACAAATTTTAAAATAGTTATATAACAAAGTCTATCCATAAAAGTACCCTTATATCAGTACCTATGTCTTTTGCAGTATTCAATCCTACCTAGCACTACTAGCATGGCATTACCAGCTACCTAAGTATAAGTATTTATAAAATCCTATAGTTTTAAAGATAGCACTTGGCCAAGCTAAAGTAGAGGTGTATGCACTGCGTATTTCTATTTCTATTTCTAACAAAAAGACACAAAGTCTGGTACTAATATCCCTATGTAATATCAGTATGTAAGGATAATGCAGGTTGAGTCAGATATATCGTAAGATACTAGCAAAATCTTCAAAACTAGGCTAAAATTCTCAACTTTGGGCCATGATACTAATAGTCGTACAAGTCCAACTCAATTAAACCCCTAGGATAGTAATATTACATATTACCTAATATTATACTCTTGGCAAGAACTTGTGTGGTCTAAAGTATCAAAAAAAAAGACTCGAGAGAAAAGTATTTTTGACTTACCTAAAACTACTTATTAGATTTTTATTTTCAAAGTAAAATTCCTATTCTTTTACAGTATATGCAATCAGTAGGGTATTACAAGATATAGTGAGAGATATTTTGTGGTAATTTGACTTAATTTAATAAGGAGAAAGCACTATATAGTTTAGTACTACTAGGTACAATATCGACATCCATATTTGATGGTGCTTATTATCTTTTCTTGCATTTTGTCTCAAATGCAATTAACTTTCTGCCCTAATCCTCCTACTTATCATAAATTTTAAATGACTATTTTGTATTAAAGTTTGTTTACTTTACTTATACTTATGGTATAGTAGGGTACTTATGGTTAGCTTAGTATAAGTACTTGTCTGAGGCTGCATCTGTGTTAGGTATATCTATTCTATTCTATCAATTCTAAACACCACTTATCTTTAAATTACCTAAGAATTTTGATAGCTTATTATTGCAAATAGTCTTGTGTTTTTGTGTTTTTAGATTTAGTTCTTGTACTAGTACTAGATTATTTTTGTATGCTTGATAGGGTGTATGAATGAAAATAAAAGATTCCATAAGCATAAGATATTATACTGAATAGTTGCATTTTGTACTTTGTAGTAACTAGTAGGGTACTATATTATTAGAATAATGCAAAGATATGGGAATAAATGGATATCATGGTATCATATTGAAATAATTCATAAGGGTTTGTTCTTCGGCTGAGCTGAGCCTCATGCATATTTCATACCATAGAAATGTACAGTAGTAGTAGTTGTAAGTTGTACTTGTAGTACAACCAGGAAAAATCAATATTAATGAGAGGGCTACCATTTATATTAGGTACCTATATTATTATTTTAAATTTTATTAAAAAATATAATTTCTACAGTTTAATAGCCTACCAGTTTAATACATCGAGATGTTTAAAATGCAAAATATTTTACTTCTAGTCTTTCTATGGACCATAAATTTTCAAAGTCTTTACAATAGATCATCAAAAATACAAAATATTCCTTGAAATCTGCAAAAATTTTGAAAAATTTCTAAAAATGTGACTGTAATTTGCTATTTTGAGGAAACCTTTTAGAGCTACAGGCTAGATTTTTGATGATTTGTCAAAAGTCTCGAGGAAATGGTGTATTTCCTTTAAACACCCTGCTGTTTTTGAGATAAAATATTTTGACTTGTCGAGTCAGAAATGGCCCTGATTATCGTTCCTATAATTTATTCTAATGCTTATGTCCCGATCCTGTGATATTTGCATATGAAATCGACAAGTGGTAGTACACTTACATACTTAAGTATACTATAGTAATAATACTATATAGTATAGGTACTGTAGTTACTACTTGGTATGAGATTTAAGTTTCGGATTAAAGTATAAAATTCAAATAAACTACACTAATATATTCAGAATTCAGAGAATTTGCGTGTTTACTTATTGCATGCTAAATAGATATACAGTATATAGTTCGAAATTTCAAATTATTGTACATATCTAGGTACTGTGAAGCCTGGATTTTACTCTAAATCTCATTAAATTATAAACCGGTATTTTGGCCTAATCTATATGGCCCTGAAGTTAATTTTTATGTGATATTTGTAGACACATACTTATTTTCATATCTTTGCAAATTCAAAAAAGTTTCAATTTACAGATAAAGTAGGTTTAGATATTTGTTCTAAATTGTAGGAGTTTTCCAAAATCTATTAAAACTAAAACAGCAAATTAAAGTATGTAAAAAAAGTTGTATTTTTGATCAGGTTAGGTTATAGCCTTGATGTACGCCTACTACCTACCCATATTAAGTAGATGCGTTTTAGAAAAGTTGAACAAGGTAATTTTAGACTTTTTTAGCCAGTGGTTTTTGTAAATTGAGACTTAAGGATATAGTACTAAGGATTAGAATTTGAGGATAAAACCTTATGAAAAGGCCTATGCAATGGTAGCTTTAAAATTTTAAGTTTTAGGTTTCGAGTGAAAGTGAAACCTGCAGAGATCTATATTTATATATTATTTAGGATTTAATCTAGCCTAGAGTCGAGAGTCTATATTCAGTAGGTTGTATAGTATTAGTAAATATTAAATCTAAATTACAGAGGCAATTTTTATCAATATTTACCGGCGAGGTGGATGATGATAGTGATCTGATGATGATTTGACCGATTCAGCATTTACACTGAGACTCTCTGAGTTTTGAGATTGCAATTTTGTGAATTTTCGATCTGATGAAATGGATCCAATGTTTGGTTGTTTTTGTCCAAATCCAGATATATTTGTTGTTGCTGTTGAGGAGCCAATTCTTGAAGTATTTTTGCTACTAAATTGTAATGGTATTGTTGTTGATCTGATGTCGGACATTTCCAGCAGCCCGCTCTTCTTAAATGGAATTGGATGAGAATTTTTATTTTGGAGCAAAATTCTTTGATTTTGATTATTATTTGAGCTTATACGATCAACACCACCACTACTACGAATGGGGCCAGGGGAATCACAAGTTTCTATATTGTCTTCATTTGGATGAGTTTTCTCAACCTTGGCTTCGATAATGACCCTGTCATCATCATCGTCGTCATCATCAGGTTGTTCTGGTTTGACGTCAACTTGTACTGCCACCTCAACATGGCCTGGATTTGGCCTAAACGTCAAAAGAATCAAAAATTTCGAGATATTTTTAATAGTAGGTACCTAATCTAAAAATACTTGGTAGGTATGTACTATTCAAAAAAATCACATAATCTAACCATTATTACATAATATATTCTGATAGAGCTCGATGAGATCTATAGAACGATATATGATATGTAGCTTCTTTGCCTTCTTTATTTAGAGGTTAGTTATAAAAATTCAACAGAAATTTAAAAAATCAAAATTTCAATTATTGTTATATATAGGTAGGTAAGAATTATTTTTACTAAACTAACTATATTTAAATAAATTTTCTTACATTTCGGAAATGAGGGGGGTTCATGAGGGAAAAACCGATTTATTTCAAAATATCTTTCATCAAAAAGTGTATAAAAATGCATGAAATTCTTTTATTGGTAAAGATTTTGACCCTATTTGTAGTTTTTACATTTTTACCACTGTTTAACATGTCCATTGTCATGTACCTTTTGTGAAAGTAGCTTTTATATTCATGTAATATGTACATATTATGTAATACAAATCGTATATACTCATAATGTCACTTTTGACACTTCAGATTCAGAATAGGCTTCAAAAAGTTTGCAAAAAAGTTACTAAAAATCCATTCAAAAAGGCCAATTTTAGACCAAGAAAAGATTTTATTTTTAAAGTCGGCTAATTCTGATACTGACAATTTGGCATGTTTATTCAGAATTCTACACAATTCCTATTATCTATATTTGACATATTTTCGACTTTTATGTCACATGTGACAGTTACAAGTACTAATACTTTTTATAAGTATTACTTCTGATTCTGACACATGAGAATTTACCAAAATTAAATTGCCAAAAATTTGTAACCTTTGATTGGATCCAGAATCCAGATTCTCCTCAAATTCCTCCACTTTCTCAAATGTTGTTTTGAACGATAAAAAAAAACTTTTTACATATCTATCTCTATAATATTAGACATAAAAAAAGTTTAATGGTCAAGTGCCAGGTTTCTATTTACGATTCATTCCCTCCAAAAAAAACTTTCTCCAGCTTATCCAGCCATCCTGTACACTGAGCCATTTTTCGAAATTTTAATTTTTAATTTTACAAAAAAACTTCCAGGAAAACTTTTCCAGACTTTTCCAGTGAAAGACACAAGGGTCACACACACCCTAATTACAAAAAACAAGGTAAAATTAATATTGAAAAAAAACACACAGATCCAGATGAGGATAGAGATTGGGTTAGAACTTGGAACTGGAGTACTCCAGTACATATACAGAAGCACGTTTCGGATTTCGGATGCAAATTGCAAATGCAAGTGAATTGAAACTTTCACCGAGATTTTGCTTTTTCTTTCCTCAACTTCAACTTTACCTTTTCTACCGCCTTTGCTCACGGGCACAAAACTCAAAACCTAAAACCGAATCCAGACCTGGTACTTCTGGTGCCTGCCTTCTCGAGAAAAAAAATTCTGAAAGTAATAGTAGTAATAGTTTTTACTCTAATACCAAAGTAAGTAGGTATACTTTAGAGTAAAACAGAACTCTTACAAAATTCTAGTTCTAGGTAAGTATATTTATATATGAGTAAATGTACAGAATTCTAGATCTGAAATTCAGAATCCTGCCTGGCCTGCGCTTAAGATAACAAAATAGCACAAGAATATGTTTTTAAAACTGAAAAGCACACACTTTGCACAATTACTTCAATTCGACTAGTACTACTACTGAATACTGAAGAAACATTTTAATATTATCTCATTCTATTTCTACTCTAAAGGGAAACCTTTTCACATTCAGAATCCTGAATTTTAAGACTAAATACATACCTACTACTGTACTCTGTACTAGTTAAAGAATAGAGTTTCGAGTTAAATGTCCAAATTTTGAAAAGCCTTTGAAACAGATACAGACAAGTATCTGTAGGTACTACAGATACTGACTGATACTGAACTGATAGTACCTAGATTATAATAGGGTCTCTCGAGCTCGAGTGAAGTTCTTCACTTTTCACAAATAAATTAACATAGTCAAAAACAATTCCTAATGAGATCTCTTTGAATTTTGAAAAAAAAACTTTCTCTCATCTCTTACAACAGATACTATACTAGTACTAGTACTAGTATTATTCATTTGAATTATTCAGTTTGAGAATCTACACAAAATATCAGCATGAAAATGAATAATTAGGATAATTATAATTATAATTATAATTATACTGTATAAAGGTACTAGACTATCAATTACTGCTTATGAGAGGTAATTTTAATACATTATTTGATTGTCTGTCTAGACTAGACTCGAGATTAATAAGTAAATAAATAAGTCAATTATTATTATTTGAAGGATTGCATTTTTTCACAAAATGTAAGTACCTAGGCTAAATCTGATTTGTGTTTATTAGTAAGGTACAGATAGCATAGGTACTAGGTTAGGTACTTGATATAAGTAGTTTTTATTTGTAGTTATTACTTCAAAGAACCTAAAGATCAAAGTATCTCTCAAGATAGTACCTACCTATACTGTAGGTAGGTATTACAATTAAATAATAAATAATTTAAGTACTAACTAATACTACTCTACTAGTAAACATATGACTTCAAATATTTCTAGATAGATAGAAAATAAATGTAATTATTAAGGCTCACTAGTAGACTCATACAGTAAAATCTCGATATTTTTACAATATTTCCGATCTTCAGAGATTTACAATTGACGAAATAACTTAGGTATATCTACTACTATAACCTTAAAGCAGAATTTTCCAATTCTACTGATAATAGATTAGATTAATAATTTTGAAAAAATCTATTTAAGTCTATATAAGATAAGCATTTTTTTAATATTTCTAAAATATTTGAACGCATTACTGATACCTTATAAAGATATTAGAGTGAATTCGAGTGATATAGATACACTACAAAGTAGATATGTATATGCTACTGAATATATTTTAAATTATCCAGTATGCACTATGCACCTACTGACTACTGAAGTAAGTACTACTTTACTAATTCAGAATCAAATCTTTTGATTCCATTTCCGTATGTGCTGGTTTTGTGTTAGTTTTTTTTGTATGCCATTGGTTGGTAGATAGAGTCTTTTTAGTATTATGTATGGCATATATACAGATTATTTGAGATTTCCCAGAAAAAAAGACCAAAGGAAAAGTAAACTGAATTTATATTTTATACTTCATTTCATGATATCAAGAATCAAGATCATGGAAGTAAGTAGAGATTAAAGATCTAGATTGAAAAGCCTTACTACCTACCTAGCTTCGGTAGAATAGAAAAATCTCAGAATTTCCTGTTTTTTCTACCCATTTCCTATTTTTTCCTTTATACCTTACTACTATAAAGGATCATTTTATAATACATTAAGTAGATCTATAGAATCTATTGTTGATTCCTCAAGGGTAAAAAAGTACTAGGTTTGGATTTGAACCCACAAATACATAGTACATATAATAGAGAATAAATGGCATATCGAACACATTTTGAAAAAATTATTCACTTTCTTTGAAGTAAAGTGAAACTTTCTTACTTTCACATCTTTCATTTATTAATATAGCAAGTTATCAGTACTTATAGTATACCAAGATAGTTTTGAAAGCAAAAATATAGATCTTTAGTTTTACCAAAAAAAAGTTATGATGGAAAACTTTTTGTATTTAAAGTCTATACTTTGGTAATAGTAAGGTAGGTACTAATAGTAGTACAAATAATAATATTCAGAGAATTGGAAATTTGGAATGGAATCATACTTATTATAAACTTATAGGTAGGTAAATAAGTGAAGATCAATACGAATGCTGACCTACTTAAATAATAACTTTATAACATGAATTTTTGTTCCATTTTCCCACAGTATTGGGACCCTTTGTGGAACTAACTGGAATGATCAAAATAAGAAATTAACTACGTAATATTTTGTATAGTAGGGTATGTATGTACAATATATGTATCTATTAGTTTGTATATAAAATTATGAATATAGTGTATCTTGAAATAAGACTGGTTTAGTTTAGACAGTTTACATTTACATTATAGAAATCAGAGACTTTGCTTTGTTTAGTGGTTTCTATTTTCGAGACAGAAAGAATTGGATTGAAAAATAAAAAAGATATTTTTTCATGCTCGACAGTGCATAAGAAATATCGAGCGAGTTTAAATAACGACGGAGACAAATCCCCTGACGAATCCTGTAACAGTTTACTTTAGAAAATGAAATGAAATCGAGAATATCATTTATAATATGTATAACTATACAACACCAATACTAGTAAACTAGATACTAGTAAATTGATCGTGGGCAAAAGTCCACTTGACCAAAAGGTCACCTCCATAAGCTTTCTCCCGAAAATTTTGCCTAGCTAATTCAATTTTCCGATCTTAACCAGAAGATACATACATGTAAATTTTTATGTTTTTGCCAAAAATTGAAAAAATGACCTATAGGTACTTGCATACTGCAAATAATTCTTAAAGCCTAATAGTCTGATAATTTACTGATTCAAGTATTTTTTCAAATTTTGATTATAGGTAGGGTACTGATAATTCAAGCATTATTTTTGTCAATAATAAAAGTAATTCCACAATCTGGTTATAGTTTGAGTTTGTTTGCCTTTTGGCAGTTTAAGACTTTTGATATTTTGATCCTAGTCCCTAAATAGTTGGTCCAGACTCCAGACATTGCCTTGCTTTACTAGCCCGCAATGCAATCAAGAACATTGGAATAAGGCAGGAATAATACCCATCATATCTGTCTATACGTTATCCGATTAAAATTTTCATTTTCTTAATAAATACAATTACAATATATAAGGTAGTAGTGGCATAGTACCTTGATATCAAGGTATTTTGGTAGTGGTAGCTTCTAATAGTAGGAGATATGACAAATATATTTGCAATGTAAGCGAGATTTTAATGGTTTTAATTTTAATTTAAACCAATTTTCAGATCTATTAGTACAATAGAAATTGGAATTGCCAATATGATTATTTAGTCTAAAACGATGGTTTAAAGGCTATTTTAGAAATTAAACTATACCTTAACCTAGTAGTATTTCAAGATTTTGACTTTCAGATAGATTAGTTTTTCAATCAATATGCAGATAATCATGCTCTTAAGTTAAAATCAATTTTTTTATTGCTACAAAAAATGACAATTTTAAGCTAAATTATCTATTCCAAGTCAATTCTTGAAGTTGAACTCAGATTTCGCAGAATTTCAGAATTCGAATGTGATCTTTCGTACTGATTGCAGACTTTTATTGAATTTGAAACAATTCAAAATCATGCATCGTAATGACCTTGATTCGAGTTATAAATTTAAATTAAAGAATTTTCTCTCTCTCTCTCTGCTCAAAACAGTTAACAGTTCATTAAGAAGAATGCAGATTACATTCATGCATTGATACTAATATAATTTACTAGCCTACTATGCTAATACCGAATACAGTGTATGCAAGTGAATGTACACTAGTACAAATTTAATGTTATTACAATTTGGGAATTCTAAATTCCCCAGTGCAAACAAAGTGTGTAAATGATTTCTCAAAAACTGAAATTTTGAGTTCACACTCTGCTACATTTCCTATTCCCCCCTATTCTCTATGAAATATGTTCTCCAGCCAATTCTCATGAAATATGAATTATTATTTGGAAATTTTGCGAGAAATACCTCTAGTACCAAGTTGTATTTATGTAGGTAATTCATAGTATAGTACCTACTACCAGTATATATTATGAGGAAATTTCTATTAAACAATAAATTATTCGAATGAGTTTAAATTAAACCTAGACTGGCATTTAGCATAGGTATTTTAAGTAGCAAGTATAAATACCCTACTTGAGTTTACAAAATGTTCATTTGCAGAATTTGGGATTTGTGAGGAAAATTAGTAGGTAGTAGTAAATTTCACATCTCGTATTTCACCAGAAGTAGGCCTTTTTACCAGTAGTAGGGTACTAGTATTAGGTTTTTGCATATTTTTAAAAGTAAAGTTGTAAATTAGGCAATGCGAGTTTTTGCATAATATTATTTGTACTTGTAAACTTGTAGATTGCAGTCTATTCTGTAGTAGTAGGTAGACGATGCTTGATTCTAGACAAGAAATCAGGCCACTTTTACTTTTTTTTTCTTAAGTTTAAGGTCTCTAAAGATTCAAAAATTCGTAGTGACTGACTATGAGATAAGAGAATGAATATTAGGTATGTATGCAGCATAGTACATACCCTACTGTGTAAAGAAAGGCAAGGTGTAAAAATAATCATAAAAATTCTGACGTCAAGCAAGAGAGGATATTTTCAAATAGTTTAAATGAAATAAAACCAAATCTCTTCTATTTCTCTCTATGCTACTTGTATTACATGTGTATTGGGCTGGGAGCCGTAAGAATTCTTGCATATATTTACTTACCTGTATTATGAATATTATACTACCTAGACAAAGTATCTACCTATCTAAAAGTATGTGCTTAGCATTTGTACATATAAATGTAAAAATAGAAGAAAAAATAAGGAAAAAACCTTATATCGGTACTATCTTAATGTTAGCTACCCAATACATTCTTTTAAATTGATTCTAGTTCTAGATCATACTAATATCTGGACAAAATCCTCATTTTACTATTATTGTTATGTAGTATACACTAAATTCTTTTCGTTTACTAAAATAATTACCTAATATTATTTACATTTCTTGGTAAAATATAAGATGTATTATTACTGATTATTGGAAGGGACTTGTAGTGTAGGACTAATATGAGTACTGATGAGTACCATACCAGTATATCCTGTAAAATAAAGAAAAAATACTCGAGATCAGAGAAATATTGTGTAGTACATATTCATATACATACAACCTAGCTAGTATATATGTTGGTATTTTTACTATTTACTTGTAGTCTGTAGAAGAGTGTAGTAGTAGTATGTATCTACTATCTGTAGTAGTGTATTTATTTGTTAGCAAAAGAATTAGGCCAATAGTTTTTCGAATGAGAGAAAACTTGTGATTAAATTTCGACTTCGACTTAGGACTTAAAATTAGGATTTAGGATAAGACACATAAATTATAATGACTATGGAAGACAACAAGAAAAAACAATATTCATTTTTTAAACAATTAAATGAGAATACTCGTAATTGAAGCTGACTGAACTCTGATCTTTTAACTTTTAACTCTGTTCGCTACTTACTGTTATTACCTGTCCTATGAATTAATAATCGATCTTAAAGTTCAAACTGAAATCATTATTTTGTACTACTACTGCATTACAAAATGCATAAATACGGTTAGAAGTTTGGGGACCTTTTGATTTGACCTTTATTTTAATTTAATATTCATTCGTCTTATTAGAGAAATACCTTAAAAATAAATCCTGAGATCAGTTTACTTAATGCATTTTAATTTTTAATTTCTCTATTTGTACTTTATTTACCATACTTCTCTTCTCATTAAACTTGATTTGCATCTGTAATCTGTCTTTCGAGGGCTCTCGCCAAAGATTTAATTTTTTTTCATAAAATTAAAAATAAATAAGCAAAAGTACAAGATATATATATATATATGGCAAAAAGTAGAATGTTCACATAGGTACTACATTTATAAGTAGGGTTGACAAATCGCATAATCCGCATAAAAACGCATAATCCAAAGTGTTTAAGTATGAACTCTGACATTTCGGATCTTTACGATTCATGAAAAATGATGGTCAAATATGTAATATGTAAATGCATAATCGCATAATTTTTAAGAAAGCGCATAATTTTGCATAATTTGAAGATTTTTTGAGGAAAAACGCATTTTAAGTGCATAATTTTTCAAAAACCACAAATTGTGAAAAATTAAGCTATGACCTTGATTCAAAAGACAGAGTTCAAAACAAGAATTGTTAAATCTAATTTAATTTCACAATTAAAAATGACAATTGCGGCAAAAACAGGAGAATTAGAGCATAAAAATTTTGGCTAGTTGTAAAATATAAAAATAAAATGTTCAAAATGTGATGTAATTGTTGAATAACATAGAAAAAAATCGCATAATAATCGCATAATTAGAACATTTATTGCATAAAAAACGCATAATTTTAAACTAAAAATTTTCACTTTTCGAATAATTTTTTTGCATAATTCTGTCAACCCTGGTTATTAATTTTTGTTATAAAATAGGTACCCAAAGTGCAATGTGCATTATAAAGGAATTTACAATAAAATGAATCTATAAGGTCAGTAGGTCATATTAGGTCAGGATATGTCAAGAAAGGCTAGTTAATTGTATAGGGTAAATATAAAGCTTAAGAAAAAACGTTACGAGGCGGCCCAGCTCACAGTTTAGCTGTATAGAGGTTTCCTATTTTTAAATTTTATATTTGCCTTCAGTTTCAGTATGAAATTAGAAGCCTAGCAGAGTACATCATTCATTGATTATTTCTCGAGTCTCAAAAATCAAAACCAAAACAAGTCTTTATTTACAAAATTAATCCAACTAAATCTCTACACAAAAATATCTCTAAATCGTAATAATTTGCAATTTTTACATAAATTGAGCATTAATACCAGTGTGTCCTCGTCATAATCAAGTTTTACTGTGAAATTCATATATTTTTGTGTGTAAATCATCAATTTCTTCAAGTTTTTTGTATCTTTATTTCTTTTTCAAGTTCTACCTTGTTTCTTCCTATATTTCATTTGATCAGCAATTTGGACTTCAATTAACTAATTAATTGGCATCTTGTCATCTGTATCAAGTTAAAGTTGATAGTATAAACTAAACTACACATGTACATGTAAGTAAATGACTTTAAAAACTAAAAAATTACCAAAAAACCTGGTTTTTGTAGACCAAGAACTTAAATTTTGATATTTTGAAACTCGGTTTATTTAAATTTACTATTTTTCAATTGATTGATATTGTGTATTAATTGGACATTTAACTAACTATATTTAAGTGATCTCTAATTGACTGTAAATTCTCAATTTGGTCATATAATGGCCATGACTATGGCTGTGGTTAACACATCAAATTCGACTAGTAATACTGGCAGTAGTAATAATAATAACTCAGTTAGTACTACAACAATTAGTAGTACAATTAGTACTGGGACAAGTACTCAAACTGTAAATGGTGATGAGGATTGTGATCCTCAATTTCAGCTACATCATCACCAGAATGTAGTTGTCATTAAAGCGGAGGTTGGTTGTATGACAAATAACAGTAGCAGTAGTAGTAATAATTCAGATTCAGAAGATTTACATCATCAAGATCATCAACAACAGCAACAACAACAACATCCAGTTAAAATATTACAGAATGGTGACATTAATAATTTGAAGGCGTCCACAGACGATGTTGGTGGTGGTGGTGGTTTGCAGGTCAGTTTAAATGGTCATGCCATCGACGAGGGTTTAAATGATCTTGTCAACAATTGCATTAGTCAGGTAAAGAAAAATTTATTTTTACACATTTTAATGCAGCTACATGTATAAATAGACAATGCTTAGCTTTTTTCATACATATTTTGATTTTTAGGTTAATAACAATAACGATGGGTAAATTAATACCCATCATAAATAAAATCATAAATAACTTTAAAAGTTGGGCATCTAAACCTACGTTAACATGCATTACATTGCAAAAGCAATTTCATATTCATTTTATCGACAACTTCTCTTATTACACTATTAATAAAAGTATTTGGGATTGGGATTACAGATAGGATTAGGTAATATTTGTTTATTTTAACTATGATTATGATTATTAGGTAAGGTAATAGGGTTGAGGTTGCATTGAAGGGTAAATATTTTTCGCTATTTTATTTTGCGAGTATTTTTTTAATCCGAAAAATCGAGCTAACTAGGCAGGTAATTACCTTTTATAATAAAGGGATAAATGATAGAATTAGTTAGTAAATGAGCAAAGGATTAATTTTGTTAGAATAGAACTAATTCTAAATAGGTTTTTATTTAATTAAGCAAGTCTGAGTATTTGGGTATTAGGTACTTCATAAAAATTGAAGTAATAATTTTATTATAATCGCATCATTTCAACTCTACCGACCTACTAATTAAGTACCTACTCTACTATGTATAAGTTAGCAGTTAGCAGCTAAAGGCTAGAGGTACTGAACTGATATAGCTAGAAGTTAAATGTTAAATTAAATGTTAATGTTATTGTTACTTGAATGTACTGATAATTGGATATAGCTGCCTAAGCAAATAGAAAAGTGTCATATTCATTCTATCTGTTGTTTGTTTATCAAAAACTCTTCTCTTCTGGAGCATTTTGTGATTTGTCTACAAGAAATCAAATGCTAAATGTCTATATTTTGTGTGATTGAGAATTAAATAATAATATTTTAACTGGGATTTGGATTGAGTTATAAATATAAAATAGGTAATATGACACTAGAATTCAACTTCATATTATACTGCTTATGCAGTTTGAAATTATAATATCTATTTCGTGTTTGTTGACCATTAATCTCTTTGTTTTCATGATACTGATCATTAGAATCTGAATCTATTCAATACTATATTGGTATAAATGATGGTAAAGTAAATAAAATAGGTTCATAGTAATGACTTGTCAATTAGGTTTTGGCATTGAATTCAAAATTTGCATTGTGTATAAAATAAGTGTACATTTACATGAGAATCAATCATTTAAAAATCATTTATTTATATCGTAATTGTAGTATGTAGGTACTTATGTACCATACCAGTGCATAAAGCTCTATACATGCATTAATAAAGACATAGGCAGGTCATAAGGCAATAGGTATAATTTTCTACAATTAGGAATTAGGCATGTTATTAAATAAAGAGTACAAGAGACTGTTGTTTTATTGAAATTTTGTAAATGTGGTATTTTAGTATTTTGCAAGGGAAGTAAGATTATTTAAATTTAGTTTGTAGTATTTGTAGCTACAACTTGACTTTTCTAAATTATTTGTTACAATTACAGTAGTACAATTCTATTCTAATGAGAGCAATTTAGATTTTATTTGTTGGCAATCTACTCTACGAATAAACTGAAAACTTCTGTTCTCTATAATACTTAATGGCAATGACTTAAGAAACTATTTAGAATTAGAATAAATTTTTATGATTTTTAAAAGCTTCGAGTTTGAGTTAGCTTTGAAAGAGCTTATAAATAGGTCCTCCTTATTTTTATAATAACTTTATTTAAATTTTATACAAAGGAAAATTGTACACAGTACAGTTAATAATGAGGAAGCATGTTTTCAAGACTATTTCAACTTATTCTTTATTAGCTATTTGAGGAATTGTAAGTTTAGAATTTTAACATTTACTTATCTAAATACTTGATTATTAAATTAAATTTTCATTTTAAGCAATTACTTCAACTTGTTCACAAAATGTAGTACAGGATTCGTAAGTATGTAGTTATTATATAAGTAAAAGAAGTAAGAATTAAGTTCAAGTGTTCTGATTAGATTATGCAAATATTATGGGCAAAAAAGCATAGACAGGCAGAAATTGAATCGAGAAATTAAAAAAATGTGCAAACAAGCCAAGTCCTCTTGAGCAATCCAATGCAAATATATATATCTACCATACAATATTTTTTGCAATAATTTTATTGCTTCTTTTGGTTATGAAAGTTTGTTCATTAGAACTTAAATCGACTTTGATTTTATTTAAAATTTAAAAATATTATAGGTAGTAATGAACCTTTATAGAATAATCTTCTGATTGTCAACTAGTATTTTTTATTTTATATTTGCTTACTTAAAAATGAATTATGTTGTACTTTTTCTATTTAGGTTGTTCATGTGAATTCCTTATCTTGACTTGTGTTTTTTGCAACACAAATTATATTTTAAACTACTTCTGATGAAAAGTCATAAACTTTTTTTTTTGTTTTCATTTCATTTTCATACATTTATTATATTTATTAAATTTTGCATGTGTGTTTTTCAATCTTAATACGTAAATTAAATTATCTGATACATTCACAAATTTTAAGATTATACTATTAAGTAGGCAGTACTTTGAACTACGTATGTTGTATTAGCGATAAGAGGATTATCTATATTTAATTCGAATTATAAAGAGTTATATATATATAGGTACAACTTGATTTATGTAAAAATAATAATTTTTAAAATGGTTTAGCGTTTGTGTTAGGTGTGTACCTATATATTTTGAGTCAGACCCTAGAGCAGAGCTTGAATTTTTTGAATTGAGAGTTCATGGTCAATTTTAACCATTTTTACTTATTTTTTATGTTATTTTTTTATGTTATTTTTACAAGCCCTTTATAATTGGACAAATTAAATTAAAATGACCAATTACAATTAGCATTTTATACTTTGCCATAAACTATAAACATAAAAATTAACAACTCTTGATAGTTTTCCTTCTGTTTAATTATTCTCAAGAGATAATCTAATTACAATCAAAGGATAATAAATAATATAATAATGCCATTGAAATTTTTTAATTAAATCAATATAAATCATGACTCATGATTGAAATTGAAATAGGTGCTTACTGCTTACTTACTGCTTACTTACTAATTATTTTTAAGATAGACAGTTTTAGTTTATTAAATAAAATAAAAATTAGCAGCTAAAATAATATATTAATTCCCTATATATCACATTTAAAAACTAAATTTTTGTAAGACATAAAATAAAATGAGCTTGCTTCAATTTTGTTAGAATATTCTGTAATTTGTAATCCAAATATCTATTTTCACTATTTTAGGTGAAACCTACGAGCACCAATCGATCTTTCTGTATCTTATTTTATAGGAAAGAAGTTTATTATTAGCATCTTATTTTCTTATTCATGATCATGAAAGGCAATTTATAATAGAAATAGGATCAAAATTTTTTCTTTCTACACTTTGCATTGTAATAAATCGAGTCTCTCATCTCATCTCATACTCATAAGTCAGTTCTCATCGTCAGTATCAGGCTCAGAAAAATATTAGGTAGGCATATTGTTGGCTTTGTATTTTATTTTCTCGTATAGATTCGTATATTTTGCCAATAATAATAATAATGTTATAATCTTGTTTTCATGCATGTAGTGTAGTTTTTTCATAAGCGTAGTCGTAATGGTAGGATATTATTATGGAATGGAATATTTCAGCCAAAATCCAAAACATCGATCCGGTATTATTTGATATCACTTTTTTCGTGCCTTATGGATTATGGATGATTATGTGTAATGTGAAATGTGTATCAAAATATCGCCAGAAAAATTTCCGAATTCCCATTCCGACAGACTTTCGATATTTATATTGACTAATCGGTGAACAAGTTACCCACTGCGTATCTTAACGTATCATATCTTGTATCATGTATCACAGAATTCTGTGGTTCTTGTTTTTGGTTTATTTTTTTCCAATATCTTGCCATCTTCTTTACGTCATAGTCATAGTTTTGTAAGTAGGTTTAAGTACATGTATGAGAAAAATTTAATTAACTCATTGGATTGGATATGGAAATAGTAAAATATAGTAGTCGTAAGTATAATATTATATAAAATTAATAGATTTCAGAATTGTGAATGTTTTTCTATAATCATCTCATTCTCATTTCAATTTCCAATTTCATTTTGGTAATTTGCTTGTGGTAGTGTAATTTATATATCTCATATGACAGTAATCTGTTCCAGATATTTTTCAATATCCATTTATATCTTAATCGAATATCATGTGGGCTAGACTGGTTAGTATTGTACCTTACCTAACTTAGTACACACTTATAATGATCCTAAGTTTAAATAAAATGTAAAATTTCAATTTCGGAAGGAAAGATTTTGTCTATCTAATATAATTATTCTAGATGTTTTATAGTATTCTTCGAATTTGGAATTCAAAGGAGATATACATAAGTAAAGCAAGTATTATGAGTGCAATAGCATTAGCATACATGTCCCTGATGATAGAAAAGTAGAAGAAAGGAAGTTTAAAAGGAGAGCAGCTGTGAATTCCGAGTTTAAAATGTTGAAATGGAAAAAAGAAAGAACTGCACATACAAATTGTATAGTTTATATGAAATGGAAATGGAGGGACTTTAATATATAGGTAATAATTTTGTTCACTCTCTATTGATCTAGTACAAGGGTATTATATCGTATGTTTGAAATAGGTAGTATTTTTTTCTCTATTTCTATCAGATTGTGGTCCTGAGTCCTGAGTCCTGATCTATTGATATGAACATGTATACTAGTATAGGTTAAGCTATATAATAATAACGGGGTTTTCCGGCAGCATGGCATAATATCTTCTATCTGTAGTAAAAATATAGAAAAGACAGGGTGGTAGGCGAGCTCGAAGAGGGCTGTCGACCTAGGCCTAGGCCTATGTAGGAATCATTCTAAAAGCAAGACCAAAAAAAGCAAAAACTCGAGGCATAAGTATATTGGAATTGGAATATGAAGAGTAGAAATAGGAATAGGAAATGTAGGGTACCCCTACTATAAATGTAAAAATAAAAGTAAAAGGATAAAGAGAAATGAGAAAAGGTTCCTTTATACTAAAGTATCCTTGTGTAACTATATCTAATCCCTTTTTTGAAGTCTATATTGTGAAGTTGAAATTGTGAATTGTGAATCCCTTTGCAGGTTTAAGCATAAACTCACTTATTGTATAAGAAAATGTTGATAAGTTAGAGACAGAAAGAGAGCTCTTTAAAACTTTTGCTTTGGTTTTTTATATCTATAGGCATATGTAAAGTTTTTCCAAATAATAAGTAGGTAAATATTATTTAGGCAGATTCATATTTTAAAGTTTAAAGGCAAATTATTTTGACTGGTTATATGGGAATCTATTTTTTTATTTTTGTTTGAATAATAAAAGGGCCTTTTAACAATTAACATTATTTTAGGTTTGCTGTATAATATATATGTGCTACGTATATGCATATATGATATAGGATATAACACGCAGAGCTGCTACAGTATAGAATAAAAAGGTATTTTGATTTGAATTAGGTACTTTATCTTAGGATTTAAGATGAATACTTTAAAAGCCTTTAAAGAGCTGTCTGTGGGATAGTGATTTAAAATTCATCATTTAGATTGAATATGCTTATAGGTTCAGGTATGGTATATCTAGGGGCTAGGAAATAATTGTGATGCAAAAAGTTTTTTAAAAAGTTAAATGCATTTTATTGTAGGTACTACAGTATAGTTTAAAAAGGGCTTTTGAATTTCTCCATCCCTTCAAAGTGTTCTGTTCTGTATAAGTATAAGATTTTATATGCTAGGCTTTCATTATTCATTTATTTAGATATTCAGGACAAGTATCTACCTAATAAATAGAGAGTCTGAAGTTTGATTAAAAAATTTTTTTTGAGTTTATATTTATTTATAAAAAAATTCATATGTAAATAAATCGAAGTACGAAATTAAATTTTTAACATCAACATGAACGTTAGTAGCGACTAACGAATGAGTGAAGTTGAGAAATTGTAAGATAAATAAGCATATTATAATACTGTAGTTGAGTAGTTTTTAAAAGTTTCCAGTAGCTAGCTTATTTTTTAGCAAATATAAAATAGTCCTTCTCTAGCTCCATATTTGATATTCTTATGCAAAATTCAAAGAATATTCTTTCATCGTAGTAGATTTAGATAGGGTACTTACTTATAAACTGATGGTAGTGGTACATACCAGTATACCTACCTACTTTTTATTCGAATAATAAAAATAAGGAGCTTAGGAATTTTTGATAAAAGAAAGCTTTTATGAGAACAAAATAAGTAGGTAGTTTGCCTTACTCGTAGTCGTAGTAGGGAAAAATATATTTTAAAAGTAAATAGGTACCTATGGTATACTTATAAGTTGTACAGAAGAGTTTCTTTGCATTTGCTAATAATAGTATATAAACCTACTACCTACATAAAAGTCCTATCATCGTTTTGTAAATTAAAAAATAAAAAAAAACTTTTTAGTGAATTTACTCGAGGTGAATTGATCTTTCAAAGGATATCTAGTTTTTAATTATTATTATGAATACTATCTGTATATACATATTAGTACTTATGTGTTGTGTATCGTATGTAGGTATATAAACAATATACTGTACACTGGTACAGGGTAATATACAAATGGGTCTATGTCTACAATTAAAAAGCTCAAATTACAATTTTTGTAATTTTTAAGTAAATTGAGAATTAGAAATTGAGAAAGAAATTTTCTTTAAAGGTACTCTGGGTATCTATTTTAAATTTAGATTAAATTTTAAGTAGTTTCAGTAATAAGAGTTGCAATTTTCAAGTTCCGAAAAGGAGATTAAATTTATCTTTGAGGAGAAACACAAGCTTAAGCTCGAGGAAATTGTTTAAGGTCTCAAAGTCCCAATTCATTAGGAAAATATATTAACTGCCACCATGCAGTAAGATAAGGAAGGAAGGTCGATGAAAGAGCTTATTTAAGTTGCGAAATTCTATAAATTTTGGATGAGAAACCATACCTATCATCATCAACTATCATAGATATAGATATACCGTAAATGATTACAGAATACATAAGAGAAGACCTTAAAGAACTTTTTAAAATCATTAGAATTAGAATTTAGGTATATATGCGTATCTGGTGTAAGGATCGCATTTCAATTTCTACTGCATATTATACCACCATACTGATATTATACATAGGTCCTATGTATGTAAAGCAGAGATTAGGAATTTCAAGTAAGGTCTCTTAATAATTGATTTTTTTACATAATTAAATGGCTCATGCTGCTGAAAATATGATGAAATCCAATAGTAAAAGGTGATTCTTATTTAATCTTTGGATGTGCTAGTTTAAATCATAAATAAATAACGATAAAAAAAGTAAATTATAATAAATTTAATGCTTGATGCACACCGAATTTTATGCTTCGCGATTATCTCGTTTTAACCCTTCTACTATCACTGACTACGAGAATGAGAATGAGACCAAATCTATTTTAGATTTTTATTATAATTAGGTACTATAAGATAGGAGTGTGCTAAAGCACCTATAGGTATAATAGATTTATATCAAGATATTTAAGAAGATGGCTTTTTTACAACATCTATCTCAATCTCAATGTATAGAAGGTTATTTAAATCTGATATACCAATAGGTATCTATATCTATCTCACCTTTACCTTTGCAATTTCATTAGATTGTATTAGTCCAGAGTTGGCCGTAAATGTCAGAATTAATTCTCATAAAGATATTGAACCTTAGTATAACATATACGGATAAAGGTAAAAAAAGGTGCTTCTGCTTCTGCTTCTACTGCCTTTCTATTCATGATCTTGGAATTAGAGACTAGACCAAGACGGTCAATTTCTGCAAAAGGGTTAGGATAATTTCAGAAAAAAAGTATCTGCATAAAATTCTCCAAATGTTTTACGAAGTACATATGATGACATTTATGAGTGATGAGATGAAATCAGAATAAAATGAATAAATGTGAATTTAGCTCAAACTCAATATCTTAATGAATCTGATATGAACAAAAGATTTAGTTTTAGGTAGGTATTTTAAATTTTTAACGAGTTTTTGAATTTAGAATAGGTATTGAAAGATTTTTGTAAACAGTTTGGTCCCTCGCGAGATGGTTTATTACAGTAAACAGTATACAGAGTTTGATAAAAAAAAATCTTAAATCAAAATGTTTACAATAAAATCTTAGACGTTGTATCAGGATGTTCTGTTGAAGGATATTTATCAGGAAGGGGCATATTTAAAAATTTAAATTCCAATATGCTTAATTTAGCATGTATAGGTATATACTGATGCCGATATTTTCTGTTACTTCTGTACTTTTTTTTTGGATTTTTTTTGCGATTGGGACTAATATTTCATGCTTTATAGAATGAACTCGAATTGAATTACATTAAAGATCTTGGAATATAATGACATTTTTTGAGCTTGGAAAAAACAATAGCATTTTGCAAGTGAAAGGAAAATATAATCTTATTTGGATCTAATTTGAGTTGAGATCTAAAAAGGATAAGTAAGAAGATAAGAACTTATGGTGAAAGAAAGGGGGTTCTTTGTTTTTGTCTTTCAGAATCTTTTAGAATTTAGATCCAATATCCAAGTTTTTCAAGTTTCGATTTCAGAATAATAATGATGTGCAGTGCATTCGTACCCAAATATAGTCTTAAATTTTCGGGCTTATGGATGATTGTCATCTTGAATCTTGAATATAAAAGGATAGAATATTATGTCAAGTTATAAATTTTAAGAGGGCATAGGTATATATTATAGGGATTTTTTATTTATTTCTTGAATTTTTCAAGAAGTAAATTGATGTATGACAACGACAATGACATGATCATATTCTATATTCTATTAAATTATAAATTATCTTATCAGTTTAGCATTGTTATAAAAAAGATAAAATAAATTTTGGGGAATTTGCTAAGAATAAATATCGAATACATACTACCGCATAGCATATCACATGCCATGCATTTGTTATTTAATAAGGAAGTAGGTATAGGTAGTAAAATACTATTTAATTATATCTAAAACCAATCCAACTTTTTGAAGCATTTTATATGAATGAATTTTAAAGTTTCTAGAAAAGCGATGCAAAATGATTTATAAGTTCTGAGAAATGAGATTTTAAAAGTTCAAAGATTTTTTATATTGATTTTATTTTTATCATATTTCAAATTTCAAAATCTTTCTTGCTAGATTTGTTTGTTGAATATTTCTTGGTAATTTGAGGATTTGGTACTTTTTTGTATTTTCTCGCCAAATTTCGTTTACTTAAATGTTAAAAATAATGATACTTTCCTGGTTTTCGGTTTTTTCAAAAGCTAAACAATTCCTTTACTTAAAATACTACTAGAAACTTCTGTATTCAACGATTATATAGTTACATATTTACTATATTATTATCATTGCTACAGAAGAAGATATGGATATACTATATTTATATTTTTTGTAATGTTTGATTTGAGTTTGCAAAAGTTAAGCCATGTTCCGGTTCTAAAATTCTATTCTTAGAAATACTTATGTGGCGTATATCATCAATACGTGGATAATATGGATAGGGATAGGTTATCTTGGTATTTCTATATGAACATTATGTAGGTTAGGCACTAGGTAGTTAGTATTTATGCTCTGCTTTTGCTTTATGTTCCATATTACCAAGTATATATTATTATGGTAAAAGTTGAAAAGTTTAGAGTATGTGGTTTTTGACTTGGTTGGCTTGGCTCATAGCTTCACATGCATTGGAGATCTGTTATTTCATACTAGGTATATACTTATACTTTCGCTATGTACGAGTATAAGTTTAAGAATTATGGATGTATTTGAAGAAGCTTTTATTGCAATTTTTGGTCGAGGAAAGGAATTCGGCTCATGTTCAAATTATACTATCCAGAAAGTTACAAAGTTTGCTTGTTGAAAATTGAAAAGTATTCTTACCTACTTAAGTTTTAAATCTCAAGACTTGAATGTTTGTTGATCTTTGAGTTCTATATTTTTGACAGTCAGCATATGCACATTCATTAAATTTGAGACGATATTTAGATTCGAGTATCAGTAGTAGGGTAATATTGTATATATGCAATTAGAATTTAAAATTGTGAAAGTTACCTTTAGCCTTCTGTAAAATACGTTGTCCAACAGCTTAATAATGTTTATAATGTATAAGAAAAGGAAAATTTGCAAAAAAATTATGCAAATTGATCATCATTTTAATACTCCTTTGTTCCAGTTTAGGAATAAGGAACATTAGTCCAAGCTCTTACCATTAGATGCATTTACCGATAGGTTTTTTAAAGATTATACAAATATAGGTTCACATTATTTTTTTATAGTTGCTATTCAATAAGATTATTAGTAAATTTTGAATTCATATTTTTTGTTACTTTTATTTTATTAAATTCATTTAGGTATTCCAGTATTCCTACGAGAAATGATAGCTAGGCTGAGACTTTAGACTAAAGTGTTATTGATCCAACTTTAGTTTAGGCGAACTTTTGTTTGCTATTGAGCTTTGCTTTAGTTTTACAATGTACAAAACACCAGAACCGAAAATATAGAACCAGGTGCTTTAGAAAAGTACCTACATTTTCGTACTCACATGAATAGTAAAAGGTAAAGAATAATAAATTGGTCAAGTCTTGGATATTTTATGTTTTACCATGTTTTGTTTGCCCAGTATTATATTTAGAGTTTCGAGGACCTCAATTAATAAACTTACCTTGCTTCATACTTTACATTACCTACATATTCTCTTGTTAAATAAACAAAACTTTCTGTTATAAAATAAAGAGTAAAAAGTAAAATCTCTTACTTTACACTATTCTCAAAACTTTAAAATATTACATGAGCATGAGAAATGCGATGCGAGTTTAGATAAATTGAGGACATTGAAGTAAAATGTGTAGGTAAGGTACATGTAAGTATTGGTATAGGGTATGGGGTATAGAGTAAACTTAAGTATGTATCTGTATCTAATAATTAATTAGTGAGGTATCTAGAGTTTGTATTAATGTAGGAGTTAAAGTTTGAGTAAGTCAACAATGAGACTGTTATGCAATATTTTAAAATGTATACATACTAAATGTATAAGTTCTACTGTTATATTACTGATAAAACTTAAAACTAAAGCCTAAAATTTTTGCGGAATATCATACATGTATTAATGCAGTTGAAAGTTGATGATAGCTTCCTTTGAATTGACTTTTTAATCCAATAAACATTCTAAAAGTAATATTTCTCCTACCATTACGAGTACATTTTACTTATATAGGTGTAGTGTTTAATGTAATAGATAGGTACTAGGTACATAGATAGTCAATTGATTTTAATAAATAAATTTAGTAAATAGTAAGCTAGCTCAGCTCAGAAGCTTTGTGTACCTACTTAATTTATTTAATTTATTTAACAAAAGTGAGTCGCACTTTCACATGGAATTGCTAAATAGTTAAATAGGAGCCGAGCCGGTAAATAAAATTTACTTACCTACCTAGGTAGGTACTAGGTACTATACACACACTATACATACATTTAATGTGTATTTTGTGTTTATATGAGCCAACAATTGATAAAGTAAAGAATGATAGTACAAGGTAAATACCTATTTGAGATTACCTAATGTATAGATATATTCTAGTATACATGTATGACACTACAAATATAATTTTTTTTATTGATATTGAGGATAGTTTTTTGGTCATATCTGTATTAATGCTCGAGTGAGTAAATTGATCGATTCTTGACTTGAGTTTTTCTATTCAATATGTGGTGTGTACTGTGTACATTAAATATGTAAATAAATAATATGCTTTATGCTACCTACCTCCTATGTATTGTCCATTAATTTGATACGATATCAAGTGATGGACATGTGTACACTTTTACACAGATATTTATTAATATTTAAATAAGTGTGTTGTGGTCTAGTGAGATTGAGAGATAACGGGGTGGTTATGAAGTGGTGCTTTTTTTTATTGCATTTTTCGTTGAGGTTGAAGTGTTTTAATTGAGAATTTTATTGCATCTAAAAGTCTAAAAGGTTAATTTAATGCATAGTCACATAATATCTGATAGATAACTGATAGTATAAGGTACAATTCAGAATAATGATAGTATGATAAGTAGTACCACTTTCTTCTATTTGTCTTTAATTTTAATTCTTTTAATTGGTGAGCCATTCTTACTTCTTTATATCCTGCTATTTGGCTGACAGTGGAGATCAAAAGGTCTTAAATGATTTTAGAATTGCAAATAGTAAATTATGAAGAAATAGTTAGATACTGGTATAAGTTTAGGTACCTTTACTACTTATCTTACAACCTATTTTATTGTAAAAAATTATCTATAAACGTCTACCTACTCTGACTCTGGAATTTTTTTTACTAAGACAATGGAAACTTTGTTTTTCTAAGAAGATTATAGCTTAGATAAGAGTAAAGATAAATTTGAAATTAAAATTATTCTGTAAGCAGTTATTATTGTTACCAGTAATTGAAAGAATTCTGTAAGAATACAAATAATGTGACTTTTTTCAATGCATCTGTATATGTCTGTATACGTATATTGATTATAGCATCATTTTGCTAATCATTGTATTTGAAATTTGAAAACTCTCTGAAATTGATATGATGAATATTTAGAGTTTTAAAGAGGATATTGATTATTTCATTTCTATTGTGATAACTTTTCTGCATATATTTTAGGTACCTATTTGTATTTTATATGAGAATTAGGAGTTAGCATTCCCAATTTTGGATATTTATTTCATTTTCATTCTGAAATTGAAATTGAAATGTGGAAATGATTAGGATAGAGGATGAATATTGGGCAAATATTCAAATTCAAATTGCGTATTCTTTTCTTATTGTCACGATGTCGTTTTAGTTGTCTGTCTCTGTAGTTCTGAAATTATTAAAAATATTGATATGAAGAATTGTCTCTTTCTTTTCATTTATATTTTTGATTTGTTTCTCATTAATGTTTTACGAGTATGAGTATGAGTAAATAATACTCGTATAGTGTTATAAATATATTTTGGTTTTGCCTATTATTATTCGTGCTAGTGGGTGGTAATTTGATGTACAATGGAAAAAATATTATATGTTTACATATTTTATAGTAGGTAAGGTACATATTATGTAGAAATAGGTCGATTTTGATTTGATTTCTGATAGATATTTTGAAGTCTTTTCTTCTTGAGTAATATATAGGTATGTATTTACCAAATTCTATTAGGTCTAGGCCATTTTCTTAGAACTGGAACATGATTTCTGTAAGACAAAAGCTAAGCTAAAATTTGAAGTCTGAGTCACGAAATGGACAATCAGAATTCGTTATGGCTAGGTAATCTTGAAAGACTATACTATGAACACTATGAATTCCATCAGAATATATTTTAACGATGATCGATAGAGTTAGTTAAGGATTAATTTTTTAATATATATTAAAATAGTTCCATGATGCTGCCAAAAATATAATGAGAGTCTTTTCAAGCCACTTTTTGTAGGTTTTTTGTCATGAAAATTTTGTAGGGTTTATTTTTATTTGAGTATTTAAGTAAAGTAGGTATTTTAGAGATTCTGCCAAAAATAGAAATGAGGAGAATAATGAAGAGAGATTTGTTAGCTTGTTTGAATGCTTTAGAATTTTAATTAAAATGACAAATTAGAAAAGCTTAGTTTATAGCCTTCCCTATAAACTTTTTGTGACATTGACTACTAATGACTTTTTATTATATTTTAATATCTTGCAAACTAGGTAACTTCTATGTCATTTCATTACTAGTACTAATACGGAGTTTTTTTTCCTAAAAGATAGGAAAAAACAAAAAATGGTTTTGTAATATACTGGTATATGCATCATGTTAGATGATACCTGGCTCTGCCCTGGCATTAGAATATATTTTTAGATCAAAAGTCTTGTGTTATCCTGAAATTTTTTTAGATAGCTCCCTACGAATATTGTTGTAATTTAAATCGAAGTTGATAGGTAATGTAATAGGTAGGTAGTTTTAAGAATAGCAAAAACCAGCATTATTTTGTTATATTTAAGCTTGCTGGGATATATGATCCTGAACGAGAAACGATATAAATTCTAATATTTTATGGATCAAATTATTACCCACTAAACCATAAGTATCATGTATTACTGGGTAATTAAAATTTCGGGCAAAAAGTCCTTTACGATATGTGAATGCAAATACTTGGTTAATGAATCAATGAATCCTACGATAAATTATTTTTCATTCTTTCTATCATTAAGACATACAGTCGATTCGATAATGGTTTTTATCAAATGTATTTAAAGTCAGAGGTACATATTTTCATTTTAGGTTTAGGTTTATTATGGTTAGGAAAAAGTTTAAGTATGTATATTGCAGTAGTGCTTCTCTAAAAATAATTTATTGATTATCCTTGATTTTGATCATTTAATTATGTAAATTTTAGTCTGATAAGCAGCATAAGTCATATCGTAGGACTTATTATGAGTATTTATTATTCACTTATTTTAGCATTAGTAAATAGTTAGTATCAGTGTAAAGTAAGTACTACTAAAACAAAATAATTATGTACATTACCTACTTATGCTATGCTACCCTATAATGCATACTGATACTGATATTGATATTGTAATAGTGCATATAAAACATGGCTATTTATGCGTGTCAAGAATTGGTGGGATTCAGGCTCAATAATTATAATTAATAATAGTTTAGTAGACAAAGGCAATTTTTAATTAATAATAAATTGTGTCATTACATACACATATCACATCACTATAATCATCAATATTGGTTTGAATTAGTTTATTTCTATTTATATCTCTATCTGATGTCTGATAGTTAATCATTTAAAATGTCTAGTCAAAATTTAAATTCGTTTTGAGATCTCAAATCCTCCTTGTTCTTGTTTTTTATCTAATAAACTTTATTTGTATTATTCGGATAAATAGAAATCTTGACGTAATTTAATTCAAAATATATTTTTAGAATTGTGTGTATGAGCTCATAATTTTTTATAAAATTATAATGAATTTGTAAAAAAATGGGAATTATCGTTTTTTGCAAAGTAAGTTAATAAGACTCATTACATTACTACTGACATTATATTTACCAAGGTACTACTTCATAAACATGAGTTGATTTACGAAAGTAAATTTTTGATAAAGATATTAAGTAAAATAAGTGATTGTATAATAATGATCATAATAAAATTCCATTTTACGTGTTTTATTCATTAATTTGAGAAGCATCTTTGATTAGTATTACCTCATCTGTTCATCATTAGTCATTAGTCATTAGTAATACTTGATATTCTGGAGGGGAGATGAGACTCGTGATAAAAAATTGATAATTTTGATTTTTGATTGGCATTGCATATTCATAGAAGTAACTATTAGATAGTATATTTCAGTATAATATGTAGGTAATTGTATAGAGAACAGAATGATCATGATCATTGGTCATCATTATTGTTGCATTTTCTTATTTCTTCCACATATTAATTTCGATTCATCAGAATTCTTTTTGAAGTATAAATGACTTTATTATTAGATATTCGAATTTTTTGAAAGGAAAAAAGGAAGGTAATGTAAGGTTTTTTTTTTGGTTAATTTGGCAATTGGTTTTAGAGCCTTATGAATCCCTGACCGATTTGGCCATGATGGGTACAACATTAATAAGAAAAATATTGAACAATGGCTAATAGGTATAGGTATTTAGTATAATCCTCATCAAAAAAATTGAACTTCAAGGTAATAAAAAGTACCAGTACATGATTATGATTACATACTCTGAAGATGGCTAATAAGACTAGACAATTCAACAATTCTATACATGTCTATAAAATTGCTTACTTTAATGTTTGTTTCAATAGGGAAATGAAGTAGGTACTTTATTTTTTCATTCAGATAGAAGATAGGGTATAATAAAATCAAAACCTTGTATTGTAGCCAAAAGTCAAGATTCTGATTGGTGTTTGATTTTTATATAGGTATTTACTAGCACCTAATTTATTTTTGTAAATACCTCCATTTCCATTAAATACCTATATAAAGTGTATAATATTTTTATCATTATAATGCCATTAACAAAAAGTTTAGAGAATGAGATGAAGACTAAAGAACTTGATTTTGGTTAATGGTAGAGAGATCTTTAATCGTAATAATTCAATTATAAACATAAACGAAATGGTTTGTTGAACACGACCTTGCATTTCTTTAATAAATTCTTCTGAATTCGAACATGTAGTGATACTTGAAATAATGCTTAAAATAATTTTCGTGATGTTATTTTGATGGTGAGAAAGTTGAAAGTGTCCATTTATCATACTGATATTCATATGAGAATTAACGATGTTAAGTATATAGGATAAGGATTGAATACTTATTTTTACAATGCAAAGCTATAAAATATGCATAAAAAGGATGATTTTTGAAGTTTTCAAGATTTATAATTTAATAATGTTTTATGAGTAGAATAGATTTAATGAATGTTTATATTAAGCATTTTGAGGAGGTTAAAATAGGTAAGACATAATTTGACATTCGAAAGGACAGAATGCTTAATTATTTTACTTCTTCTTCGAATGATCTAATCTATTTATATTATGCAATTTGCGCAATTTTATTTTCAAAGGTTGTAATTTTACATAAAAGTAGTTAATTTTGAAGGAAAGGATAAGATTTTAATATCTTTTCATTATCATTACAATATAGGACAGGATAAGTAACTTTTTTGTGAGCAATGAATTCAATGAGGTGATATAATTTACAACTAAAGTAAAATGATAATTAGCATAGTAAAAGTTTATCCAATTACAAGTGTAATTGTAAAATTGAGGAAACTTTATTTAATTAGATAAGTACCAATGTGCTCTACTACTATGTAGGGTAGGTAGATACTAGATACCTATATTGACTTTCCGACATTAATTTGTTACATTTATCATAGTAGTTAAGTAATAGTCGCTAGTTAGTAGACTGAATTGTATGCCTTTAATTTGGATAAGTTTTTTAAAGCACCTATCTAATAAATAAAATGTCAAAGGTATGAGAGAATAGGTAGTTGAAAAAGTGATTTGAAATGAAATTGGAATACTTTTGAATATTAGAGGTATATTTTTTATGAGAAATGCACTTTTGAAATATTTTCCTGTGTAGTAGAGTAGATATGAGAAAAAAATCACCTGGTTTGTCGAGTTTCTTGCATTTGAGGTAATTTATTTCATCTTGAATCTTGGTCAAGTTAGTGAGTCGTTTGAGATATTATAGGTGCTTTTGTTATTTGTATGTATCAGTATTCTCTATGAAGATAGATACCTTGTAGGAATGATATTCTACATTTAATTTTCATTAATATTTAGAAAAATATGTAGGTAACTATATATTTTACATATGTATAATAGGATGCATATTTTTTTGAATCTCACACTGTGTTAAAGACAGTATCGACCTTCTCAGCATTCCCTACTGACATAGTTTTCGAATAAATACATTTTATAAGAATTTAAATTCTTAATTGTGCTATTCGAATAGGTACAAATTGTAATTGTAATATGCAAGGGTTAAATAAATATGTAATATAAAGGATATTTATACAAAGTTCACTTTCATTTACTTGATCTGTATCCTGTATTTAAGTCTTGAATTATGTAAAGTAATTAGGTGGTTAGGTATAGGCACTTGCTTATTTTTAATAAAACTAAATGTAGATGAGTAGGTAGATAGTTTTAGATTAAGTAGTATATTTTGTGTTATTGCATACATATAGGTATTATATTCGTACTATACCTAATAGGTAGGGTACCTAGGAAGACTACACTAGTAAAAATATATACCTAGACCCAGTCTAATTAATTGATGGAATATATCAAATTTTCCTGATGTTCACATTCACATTGCAAATAAACAGACAGACAGGAGAGCGAAAGACAGGAAATGAAAAGCACTTTGACTTTTGCCTACTTTACACTAGTACTACTGATACTACAATACTTGCCACTTGTATACTGTATTATGGTCGATATCTTAATTTTACTAAACTTGTAACAATTCCTTTCTATCTAAGCAATAGTTAATTGTAGCATATAAATGTTCATTCATAATGAAGAGTTTGAAATTGAAATAATTTGTGAAATAGGTTTTAGGTAAATCACACGCAATGCAATCAAGTTTGAAATTGAACTTTATTTCTGTAAAATGTAAATGGTTATGTAACTTTTTATAATAATGTAGTACGTACGTAGTAGGTAGGTACCTACTGAAATTGTTTTGCGAAAAATGGAAGAGGTTTAGTAATCAAAAGTTATAGAAATGGAAAGTAGACACACAATAAAAGTAAATCTAATATTGTTCAAAGTTTGAGTTTTGGCAGAACAATTTTTTTTATCAAACATGCAAATTGTGATGATTTGAATTATAAGATTAAGATGGCCATGTAAAGATAGAGAAATGTCCCTGACATTTAGATTTATTTTAGATTAATATAATGAAATGGAAAGGATTTTTGTATTTGTTGAATCTTTTTTTCTATGTTTTTTATCAAGTTTACAAAATAGGAATGTTAAAAAATAATTGATGATACTTTTTCAACAAGCAAATGGGCAAATGCTACTAGATAGGTAGTCAGTTAGTCACTTAATTGGATATAAATTATTTTAAAGAAAAAGAAAGGATTTTTTAATTTGTTTAATTTAACATTTTTACATACAGATTATAATGTGAGATGTGGATCATCATTATCACATTTATAAATGTTTAATTCCTTTTAATTACTTTGACATGCACGATAAAATTTCTCTTATCTTAATTTACTTGAGAGATGGGCAAAATGATAAGGTAAAAGGCATAAGGGCATAATTTTCATTTCTGATTCCAGGCGTGATTTACGTAATCGCTAATCATTGTGATTAATCAGATGTTTTTACTTGTACAAGTTTATAGGTATCTATAAGGTTTATGATGAGGAAAAAGTATTATTGCTTTACTGACCTTTTATATTCTCATCATTTTGCTGCAAATATTATTAAAACCTATGTATTTTTGTTGAAAAAAACCAAATTTTTTTATGATTATTTAAATAATTTTATGATGTTTGCACGATTTACATGAATGCCAAATACATCTAACTACTATTTATTTTATTCAAGCTCAAATATCTTGTCTATTCCACTTGTTATAAGGCCGTAAAATTAAGTGGAAAATCTAATTTTCTAATAATAAGGCAGAAGGTATTGGTTCTTATAATTGAAATATTTTAATTTAGGTCATATTGATAGAAATAGAGATATCTATTTATGAAGTTGATTTTGATTTCTTTTGAGGTAATATTGTATATTCTTATATTTGGCTTAGCTAAATAGTTGAATTGTCGATAGTCTATAGGTATTTATTATGAGGTTTAAAATGAAGAATATTTGTAATGTAATTATATCTAGAAACTTTTTAGATTTTCTCTTTTAGTGTCATGTAAATCAGAACCCTACGAGTGCGAAAGTGGATCTTGAATTGCTCAAATAGAATTATGATCTTGGCCCTCGAAAATGTTGTAGGTAGGTATAGTGTCTATGTCTTTTGAAATGGAAATAGAGTTTAATCAAAATATAAATGAAATATTTAGGTATGTTGCGCAATAGTGAATAGTTGATTTAATTTAAAATTCTTTGAAATTGAAAATCAAGCCTGAGGTTGTATTTTGGTTGTGAATTGAGTTTTGGGTAAAATATCGAATTCTATATTTTCTTTAAGAAGTTGTACAAAGGGTAGGATGAGCTCTGAGCACATAGGATTTTTTACATTTTTGATTATTAAAATTTTTGAAAATTAAGGAAATAGCTAATTTTTATTTACATTTAGCTAAGCTATGTAAATATAAATATTACCTATTATTACCTATTATAAATAAGCTATTATGATATTATTTTATCATATAGGTAAATTATACCTAGGCGATTAGAGTTCGAGTAATTAATAAAATGATTCCTATTTCCTTATCAGTCAGTGTCAGTATGAGAAAGTAAATATTAAATAGTCAATTAGGTATGGCTATATATTATTTACTCATTATTTAGCAAAAATATAGAATACAGATACATACTTAATAGATTTTGGGTAATTTTTTGTTTCTCACGAGATTGTGCATTATAATGGTCACGTTTTTTTGATGCAGTCATTTACTAATCCAACTTAACTATTATTATTAAATCTTTGAAGGTGGAAAATCATTGTTATTGATTATTTGGTTACTTTCATATAGGTAGGTTAGTTATTCTTCGTATGATAGGAAATCATTCTTATCTTAGATATTTAGATACTTGTAGAATAGGTTTGAGTGAGAACTTGACTTAAGATTTTAAGATTCGAATTTAGCATTGAAACTTACGGGACAATATCTTTTACTTTTATGATGAGTTTGTAAAGTACCCTACTTATATTATAAAGATTGTAAAATTAATTTTATTATTATTTTATATATTTTTGAAGGACTATGGACCATAGACTTTTATATTTTATACAAGCAGACCTTGTAGAAATTGGTTACTATTTAATGATTTTATAATAGTGATTATTTTACATTCACATTTTACATATGTGCATAACTAGTTTTTTTTGTTCCTGTCTATTATTTTTGGAAATGAGACAAAGAAAAATTTTGAAAAAAACAATGAGCTTGTTAAGAGCTAAATATTTTTTTAAATCTCGAATCTTTGACTATCTAATCTAATACAGAGATAATAATGAAATGATAAAGCGTGATTAAGATGGTCTATAGTTCATAGTAGGTATTCGTACTATGTATTATTATTACCGATAAAGAGTTATTGTGAACAGGCTGTGTGGTTTTTTTGGTGTGACCAGAAAAAGTTGGCTTAATTTTCTGCTTTTTGTTTTATATTCGCAATGTAAGTAATTTAAGTGTATAATTTGAAAGGCAAGAGATTAATGGGTCTTGGGTTTACTATGTATATTGGTATATGGGTTTGCAAATTAATTATAGTTTTGAGGGGTGCGGGTAATTCTGTAATTAGAGTCAGAGTTTGTAGAATATTATGTGAATAGTGATAAAGGAGACAGCTGGTAGTACATCATTTTAATTTCAAATGTTTTTGTTTTTCAAGCTAAATTAATGGGTATATAATATTTAAAATTTAATTGGGCTTTTGTTAGAATTGAGTCATTATAAAACTGGAGCCCTAAAAGTTTGATTAGAGTTGGGACAGAGTACAAAGTCGTTAGAATTAGATTTTAAAATACAAAAAGCAGTTGAGCTGAAGTTGGTAAAAGTTTAAATTTGAAATTGTCAAAATTCTAAAGTTACATAAAAACTTTTTAGGCGAACGTTTGAGGTAGATCAAAGCGGTTTTAAATTAACTTTTTTGTGGTTATTAGATTTTAATTTTGTTTTATATTTCAATAAGCTAATATTATACAGTATAGTAGGCACTGGTACCTATATGGATTTTGGTTTAGGCAAAGTTAAAAGATCACTCATTTAATTAAAAAATGTTACGCGATGCCAATCATTTGATATTATTTTGGTTTAACAGGTTTTGGTTTGGGTTTGTGTTTATATTTGTCTAGAGGGAATTTAACACTTGGGTTTTCGTCTTTTCTTTCTAATTTTAGCTTGAAATTCTGTATGGTCCTTATTTTATACTCGTACTTAAGTATTTAAATAATATTATATTTCAAGATATGCATTGTGGTTTCCCAAAGATTACAATTGTCTTAAATTGTCTTCTGTCTTTCTGTGAAATATAAGTACAGTACAAGTACTGAGTATAGTATACATAGTATAGTAGCAATAAGTAATAAGCTTTATTTTTGTTTTACTGCACGTGCTATAGGTACTCAACAATAAATATCAGCCTGTATGTACGTACTAGAGACATATCTTATTAAGTAATGCTATCACTGATAATTTGTAATGTATGTGAATAATACTACTATACTGACTACGTACTCAAGAATCAAGAATAATGGGAACTTGATAAGCTTGTGTTTTTAAAACTATTACAATTGCGCTAATATAATACAATATAAAGAAATGGGAATACGACTATTACTACATGCACATCGGTATAATAAGTATTTACCTATATGCATACCTTGTATGTATGTTAAATTAACTATTGGTAATTGGTACTATAGGGTTTGATTTAAAATCGTGTTAAACTTTATTTTCATAAAAAACATTTAAGAGCTTCTTCATTAGTCATTGTTTTTTTATAAAAAAACTTATGATGCAAGCAGATATTAATTTGTTAAGTATTACAAAAAGTAAAACTGCAATTGAGGATCCTGTTTCAAGGGGAAAAAATTAGTATTTTAGAGGTAAAAAATGAACATTTTTCCATTGTCATAATCTAATACATAGTAAGAATAAATTAATTTATAAAGATGATAAAATTGCTATTATTAGTACCTTATTATTCGTGTTCATTAAAAAAAATATTTTTAATGAACATACCTTAGATCATCATTAGATTATTGTGATTTGCAATAAACAGGTTTTTACCTGTGTAATACGGGTATGTGTTTTAGCTCTCTAGATAACTGGCAGGTACTTTTGATAATTAAGCAGTAAGATAGTTGTGACTAATTCTAATTTTTATTTCGAAAAATATTCATTGCAAGTCAAAGTAATTTAAGAAGTTTGACATTTTAAGTATTTAGGATTTCTTTGTTCTTTACTTGTTTGTAAAAAAAAAGGAATTTGGATGAGAAAAGTTTTAAACTTGTTATTTTTGCGTGTCGCGTCGCGAGTCGTAATTGTAATATATTGCCTTGATATCGTTTTCTTTCTTTGAGAAACTTTGAATCTTTTATGAGATCGGATGATGGTTGGTTAAACAAAGTTTTTTAGTAAAAGTGTCATAGTCGTCTTCTTGAAGAAGCAAGACATAAATATAAATAAGTAAAATTAAGTAGTTTAGTTAAAAGTTGGACTTTTGAGTTTAATATGAGGATGAGAAGAGACTTTCTTTTGAGTTTAAGTTTAAAAAGGTGACGGTGAATGAATTGAGAATATCATTGAGCATATCATTTTATTCATTTATTTATGGATCATGCTCTATTTAAAATTAGAGGTCTCATTTCATACAAATGACTGCTTTAGTTGACTAATTTTCTGTTTCCTACTACACTACTTGAGAGAAATTGAAATGTTATAAAATTGTGTATTTATCCCGCATTTGCTCAGAAAAACATTTACCTAATTTTTATTATTTGTCCTAATTTGCGAATTTGCAAATTGGAAATATCGATGAAACACCTTCATAATAAAGTTTATAAATTTTTTATATAGTACCCTACCTAGTATTAGTAGGTACTAATATTTATAACTATTTCAAGTACCCTATATACTATGAGAAAAGTCAATAATGTATGTAGAAATGGAAATAATAATATGTAGGTAGGTACTATGTAGGGTAATAAAGTTTTTTCTCTCAGATTTTGGGTTAAAAATAAAATATAACTATATCTACTTTACCTACCTATTTTATATTGGCTTGGCTTACTATAAGTTTTATTATACTTAGGACTTTGGGCTATATTTACTTGTCGTCGAAAGGTAAAGGTATTCGCATTTTTATTAAATGACGAATGTAGGTTTTGGATTTGAGTTAAAATGAAAGGCTTTTTTTTACATGTCTTTTGACTGGAGCTGAAAATGGAAGCGTAAAAAAGTTTTTTTTATATTTTTTGACAAAAAAGTTTGAAGCTGATGATTTTTATTATTTGAAATAGAACATTAGTTGAAAGTTAGGACTAATCTCAATATTCTCGACGACTATGACTAAATCTAAAGAAATATTCAACTAGCTAAAGAAAAGTTTGAAATTGGAAATTGTTTTTACTTTATGATTAGATTTGTTATAAACTCATACTAATAATATGAGTATAAAAAATTGTTAATTAAGTTGTATTTTAATGAACCTTTGGTATGTATTGGAATTTGATTTAATGGCTTAAAATTAAAATTTAATCTTACAATTAGGTATTTTATGAGTTTAACTACCGATTTGAAATTTTTTGAAGTCTTGATATAAAATATGCATATATCAACTCTGCCTTTTTTTAAAATCAATTGAATTGCTTAGAAAAATCAATATTAAGCTTTCGATTTTATTTGGATATCCTCATACCTTTCATATCTCGACTTTCCATTTTAAGATTAGGTTGATAGTTGAGTTGATAGAGACTATTAGAAAATTTCTGCATACCTAATACCTACACTTCAAAGAGCAAACAAGAAAAAATATGTCGTATAAAATAAAGGCATTCCTTTTTGAAATTCTTTTTTTTTTTTGTGTTTGAGTGAATAGCATTAATTCGATAGTATAATGTGCAGATACTTTATTTCAAAAAATTCAAAAAAATAAATAAAAAATCAATAAGGGAGATTCAATTTCAATTCAATAAAAAAACAGATATCAGATCAGATAAGTGGCAGTAGTAAATAGTTATAAAAATGAGGTCTATTTCATCTAATGCTAAGAACTGGCTTTACTCTCATCTCATCAGTATCATTATTTCGATTCCCTAATGCTTTTACTTGACTGTACTATTGTGTATAAACTATAAACAAACATGAGTTTTATCTGGGCCTTATTTTTTATTTTCCGAAATTATAGCAATCAAATAACAAAGTACCTCTCGTATCTCTATCTATTCTGTATAAGTAGAAGTGCCTGCTAGAGTTTACTACAGAATAGAGACTAGAGTTGTCAGTATTTTGATGTTTCGTTATATTTCTATTTCTATTTTGCTATTTCTAGGAAAGTCAGTGAGATAACTAATGGAAGGTTTTTTAGGTTTAGCTTTTTTTTATAGAAAATACTTTTAATGACCGATTGCTTCTAGTTCTAGTAGATAGTATAAGTACTTACTATTAGTTTAGTAAGTGAATTTTAGAGAATGGAAAAACATTTCTTGCGCGTTTATTGCTCAAACTTTTTGACCATTTTAATGGACCCTTTTTAGAAGATTGAAAACTTTTTTGATTTGATGATAGTTCACGTTTACTTTGAAAGGAAGCTCCTAACTTTTCTTGTACATTTTGCAACCTGCCTAGCCTTGTATATTTTTAAGTACTCTAGAGGTCTTTCTCTAATAATGTGTATATGTATAATGACTTTTAAGCACAAGTTTGCCTATTATATATTTAGAAAAAAAGGTAAAATGTAAACGTGTCAAGTAAATTGATAGGTTGAACGAATGACAAAAGCTAAGGGTGAAAGCACAAAAAAAGGTAGGTAGTAGAAGTTTAGAAGTAAAAAATGAGTTCGTGTTTTGATTATAAAAATAGCAAATTGTTATTTTAGTGTAAAGTAAAAGTAAGTAAGAAAAGCATTAGGTTGTTTATAAATAGAAAAGAAATGGGGAATTTTAAAAGCTAGAATAAAAAAAAATAGGAATAGGAGCGAGACACAAAAGTAAAAGGTTTTTTAAGTTTAATTTATTTCCTGAATGTAATCCAAATTTTTGTGTTGCTGAATTACGAGCTACGAGCTCGTTGATTTGGGGAATTAGTCAAAATTTGATTAATTAGATAATTGATGTTATGAGTTTGTTCACTGAAGATCGAGGATAAAAATAAAACAAATTCCTACGTAGTTAGCTGGGTTGGATTAAAACAATTGATCAACAAAGTGTAAATTTCAGTTTTATTTCAAGATTCATTGGTTAAATAGGGCTTTAGGACTATTTCGGATTTGGGACTGATGTTAATTAATGGTTTGTTTAAATTGGTTTCAGGCTGCCGGAAGTTGTGCATATGTATCAGAAACGAAATAATATACGATACACTTTAAATTCTATTTGCTTGTTTTAAACTACTATGAATAAATTGGCTATACTTATATTATTGTGATTTTGAGCTAGAGCTCATTTTATTTTATGTTATGTTCTTGTGATGAGGAAATTTCGGAATGCGGATCTGACAAGGCCGGGCATTAGAGTGTTAAGTAATATACGTAGATAGTTTCAAAATTTAATTTTGGATTATGAGAGATTCACGATGATGTTTTAGTGTTAGTAAAATTTTATTTTAGTTGATACTACTACTACAATAATATTTTGAATTTTGTAAAAATAGTAAGGCATTTATTTTAACTATTTTTTTAAAGATATATTTCAGGTTTAGGACTTGCTGGCTGATATTTAATCAAGAAAGATAACCCTTTGATAATAATTTATATTTCTATAACCTGCTGAAGCTGAAGTTAATTAGAAAAGAAATACGAAAATGTTCTTGTTATTTTATCATTATTTCTTGCTTATTCTTAAAGAACGATACTTTTAGTTTAGTTAAGATACATTAGAGTAACAAAATACTCGACTGAAAATATTTATGTTTTGTAGTTCTAATTAAAAGAGAAGATAAAAAGGGTTGCTTTAAAAAAAAATTCAGATAACGATAAGATAACAGAAAACTTAGATAGAAGGTAACTAGATATTTTGAAATATTTTGAAAAATTCATATCGATATATTGTAGCTGTATTCTAGGTAGTAGTAGTGTTGTAGTTGTAGTGTTCAACATAATATCTATTATAATTAATGAAAATACTCGTAATATTATGTACATGTACATTACAAATTATAAATTACAAATATTTTGCTTATTTACTAGAATAGATATTTTTAGAATAGGTACATTTATTAAAATAAAAAATGTAACACATTTTTAAAGTGAGTCTGGCAATATGAAACGTCAATGAATTATTTTTCAAGAGAGAAATACAAGCATGAAACCGAATTTCGGAGGATCTCTTCGGGCAAATTTTGGAAATCGGGGTTTACTCGGATTCGTCTGTTTTATAAGATGGCGTGGAATAGACATCGAAATAGTATCAACCTACCTACTCTCATCTTTAAAATGGTTAGAAGAGCTAACATTAAGTATTTATCAATCAGAAAAAATGCTAAGAAAAGAAAAAATCTAAAATATTGACAAAGGTCAACATGACCAAAGCAAAACTGACTACTACTGATATCCCTCACTAATCACTAGTAATTATAGTAGTATAGTATGTACTATGAATTATGAGTCTATCTTCTTGCTTCTGTTTTGTTCATTTCTGTTCTCTTTTACGACCAACTTTATTATTGGGATTTGCTTTTACAAATTACAACACAACCTGCCTTCCCCTGATGCATATGTATAAGGGCAAGACTGATACATATATGAACTTATGTACCCTACCTACTATTACCTACATCTAACTAGACCTAGTTATATCCGTAGTATTAAATTTTAGATTTTAGATACATGTTTATTGTGAATAATTAGAACTTGATAATTTAATGCCATTTATATTTTCCTTTTTTAGACAGCTTACATAATTTTAATTTTAACTTCATGTTTAATAAAATTCTAATATGTTTACTAATTATTTGTAAAGCTCTAATTTTAGTACTGTTTTATTTCTCCTACTTTCCACTGAAAGTGCGGGCTATATATTGTCTTTATGTTAATACTTTATGACTTTGCAATTGCATTTTTTACTTTAATAATGCTTCTTTTTTTTATTTCAAATTTTAAATTTTAGGCCGGTATTATCAGTACTGTCAACATCAATACAGAATGTGGAGTCCAGCCGCAATAAAAGATTTGGCTTGCCGGATAGCTTGGGATATGGCTGGTGGTTGTCTCGAAGATCCATTTTATTTTTCATTTGGATATTGGATGTCAAATATAGAGAAAGATTCCTCCCTTGAAGATTGGGAGAATTTGAGTCGAGACATATGGGTATTTTAATTTTTCTTTCTTTCCTACTCACTATCCTATATCATCCTATAATTTGCTCTTACCTTTACTCTTTACCAATGCAATCCTAAATTAAGAATGGATATTAATAAGAGATGATACAATTATTTATGTACCTACATAATTATGTAGATTTAGGAATTTGTGATATATGAACTTTATAATGCATTAGGTTATGTACCTATTTTGAACGATCATACGAGTATCCTATCTATAACTTTAATTTATTGTAATTTGTATTTATAAATTGCTCTGTTGTATCAGCGATCATTTTATTTGTGGGTTCGTTTATCTCAAAAAGGGAATAAATGTAATTTATAACGCGATAATTTATTACTAGGATCAAAATTGTAAAATATGTTACTCTTTAGCTATAATATTTGTATTTGTAGTTGTAAGTTGTGATACTTTAAAAAAGAAAGTAAGTAGTAATACATAAGACTTATATACTTATAGTAAATAGATTACCGACACTAAAGAGATTGTAAGTTAAGTTTATGGAATTTAGTATATTACTTGCATTATATTATATAACGAATTTACGCTTTAAGTTTTTAGTTATGTAAAATTAAATGCTAAGGATAAGTACTGTATCTAGTGTATAAGTACCCTATAGTAGATATAAACCTATGGAGAAAGTATTTTATTTTATTAAGGAAATGGTAGGTTGTGTACTATAACTATATTCATGTCTTTTACATTTGTAAGGTTTGTTTATGTGTTACGGTCTTCGGTTCGGTGAGGTTTGAATTGAAATTATGTTATAGTTATTTGATCCTTTTAAAAGTCCTACTATTATACTACTAATCGTAAATGTGAGTTTAGGTGAAATTATTATGGGAGGAAGTAATATTTATCAAGTGTCACAGATAGAGCTATAAAGATATCAAGTTATCTTCAATATTTTATTAAAGGTTCTATGTACTCGTAATACTTAAGTACCTACTACAAGTACTCCATGAACCTATCTATCTATTTTTAAGGTTTTTAAGCGGATTGACTTTTTCAGAGATTTGATCGATTTTAAATAATAAGATTAAATTATATCAAGACCAGTAGATATACCTGTCTATCTACTGGTCTTGATTATATACAGATAGGTACTGCTTTAGAAATCTAATATGGGAAGCGAAGAGTTTTGCTTATGCTTTTTAGAATTTAGAATGGTTCAACTTTAACCTCAGCTGATCAGCTCTGCTGAATTTTGGTTTAAAAAAATTTAAAATTGACAGATTTCAGTAAAATCTTTTTTTCAAAATATCACGTTTGTGGAATAATATTTTTGGGGGTGCGTGGAAGGATTAAATTTAAAATTGAGAGTTGGATAAATAGCATTATAGTATTACTAGTATATTATGTATTCAAATGGACAATATGGAAATCTTCCTACTCGACTAAACGAATTACCATTTTACAATCTGAAGTAATTCAAAATATGGTATGTTATGGTATCGTCGGTTTTATTATTTTGTGGTTTTTTGGGAATCAGCTCGAATTTGAAATAAATTCCAATTTTAGTAATCCTACTGCTGTAGTAGTACTGGTACTAAACTAGAATAAGTGCTCTAAAAAGTGAAAGCTGAATTATTTAATTAATGAAAAAGTTTATTCTCCACTTATAATGCTAAGAATACTCGTATATGTAATATGTTTTTATTTGTCTAGGCTATTTTATATGAGAGGGTTTAAGAGGAGCTTGAATCAAGTAATTGGTTAGAGAGTTGAGTGGGGAAAGCACTTTTGCTAATTGAGGTTTTATTTTGAGTTGAGTTTAGAAATTAGTGATAATAAGTATAATTGTGCCAGCATGATGGTTTAAGATAATTTCAATTCTACAAGAATAGATGGTAGATTTTGCAATTAAGTAACTAGTACTATATATGTTGAAGTTTATAGATAATCTTTTTAATATTACAAGGTCTTACTATTACTACTAGTATTAAGAGTGTCGATTCGAGTTCTAGAGGTCGGAATGATTTTAAAATTTATTCTTGAGGAAGTTCTAAAGAATTCGAGTAATGAAAGAGAATGCCAAGATGTTATTTTTTTGAACAGATGTGAAAGATTTATTGTAGGTGGTGTATACACACGCAGTATGGAAAAGTAAACACAATGTTTATTCATGTGCCACTCTGCTCTAATTCTATGAGCAAAGGCACAAGATCAGAGGATTTCATGTTATGTTATGTTGTGGAAATAAGTTTTTTAAAAGTAAGTTGAAAAAAGTAAAGTATTTTTCATACTTTTTATACTTACTCAATGTTATACTTACTATTAGCAGTTAGCAGGGAATTAATTAGGGCATAGTCAAAGAGAATTAGAATGAAAAATTGTCCGAGATAATGTATGAAGTGAAAGCATGAAATTGAGGTTTATCCAAAAAAAAATTTCTTGAGCCAGGATCGATACAAAATGGAAATGGAATACTTATAAGTAAAGTATACCTTACCTATGCTTACGCCTAAATGAAGTACAAAGCTATGTATTGATAAATCTTAGATCGAAAGGTGTAATTTATTACAGTATTATTCATTTGTATTCAAGTCCTATTTTTCTCTTTCTCTGCTTTTTTTTCAATTTGTATAATAGTAAGGTTGGGTGAAATCAATTATTTAGATTTTTGTGGGTGATTTTGAAAAATTGAATGGTGTTCGATTGCTTGACAGGTGGATTTCTTGATTCTATTGTGCAAGTGATTTTTTGATTAAATGGTGAAAACTTGAGCCTATAAAAGAAAGGCAAAGAATATTGGTCAAGATTTGAACGAATTCTAGAAGTAGACGCTCGAAGTGAAATGTGTATGCATGTAGAGTTTAGGAGGAAATAGTAGAATGGATATTTCAGCTTTATTTCTATTCTCTTTTCTGGATTTTTATTTCAGTTCAATGTGTATGGTAATATACCTAGTACTATTATTACTTAGGTACTATTATGTGTATTGTGCATGTAGTATAAGGTTTTTAGTTTTTAGGGGAGAAAAGGCCATGACATGAAGTAGTGTGAGAGATGCTTGTAAGTCGACTTGATTGCCGATTGCTCGAAAAGAACTCTTTTTTTTTTCACTCTTGTATTAACACATATGTATAAGTATAGTACAGAATGATATAAAATATAGAATAGAATATACTATTTTCATTCTCAGAAAGATGTTGGAATGAACCCAAAGTGTTTTTTTTTCTTTGCCCTTTCTCCTTTGTGTATTAGAGGATATTGATATGTGTATTTTTGTTCATATTTCTTATACATTAGAAGCCTCTGGTAATAGTAATATAGTATAGTATAGGTTTTGTGGGCATAGACCCAAAAATTCATCCTTAAAGTACTTATAAAGTCTAAAGTATCTCTGGAAAAATCCAGTCTCTCAATGTTGTAAGAGAGCATTTTGGAATTTTATTCGAGATTGAAATGAAGATGCTCTTTTTATGATTTTACGATGAGAATGAGAAGTCTGTATTTATATAGATAAAGGTAGGATATTTACTTGGTTAGATTTTGATAACCATCGAAGCTTCTCCGCTCTGGATGTAGTAATGTATAACTATTACTTGCTATCATTATTTATTTGACTTTTTGGAAAGAATTAGAAATTGAGCAGGCGGGTAGGTTATGTGTGTACTTTTTCGATATTTTTTATTACTTACTCTTACTACTCTACTAATACTTACTACCAGACTTCATCTGAGAATGGGTGGAGATGGTAAGATATAAAATATATTTTTTTCCAAATTTTTATCGTAATACTTACTTCTTACTTCTAGTCTCTACGTTTTTCTTCAGCTTCTGTGCTAAATTTGCTACTTAATTTTGGTCTTTATTTCTCTATGCTAGAGGCTTTTAAGAATCGATGGTCTGACATCTTGATTTGTAGCATTTACAGTGTGCACTGAGGATAAAGTATACTCTCAAGTAAAAGTAGACAAAAATGTGAATTTATTAGAACGAGGACTAGGAAGTAGGAAATTTTTGCTCCGTATAGAGAGTAAACTTAGTTAATGTGCCAATAAATAAACTTTGTATAAATATTGATAGTAAAATTGAGCAAATAAAATAAAATATTATAAAACGCAAGTGTAAGTTAATCGAATGGTCGAATGGTCGATTAGATTTTGACACTATGGTATAATGAGTTAATAATAGAAGAAAAAACCCTTTATTAAGGGTACCCTACTAAAGTTGAATACTAAAATTAATTATATGACTGGCTACTGTCTTTTTCCTATTGATCAGAAATTATAAGTAAAAGGGTAGGCAGGAGTTTATATATTAGTCTTATATTTGTACTTGGTAAATGAGTTTTCTGTGATGAATCGAAAGCAAATTGATTGCAATTCTTATTACTTTTCTCGCTTTTCACCTCCTGATTACATTAAAGGCTTGTTCTGAGTTCACTTTGAACAATTTATTTCCTGGTAAAGATCAGAAATGAGATTTTTTGGTAGCAGAGGCAAATGTATGTAGGTATCAGGCATATACATATAAATAAGTAGAATTGTTCATTTAATTGTGAGGAAAATTCCTTTGGCCTTTTTCTCCAATTTAGCTTCTGTCAAATTCATTACTTTGATTTGACTTGTACCTACTTTGAGAGTTTCACGATAAGTGTGAGAGCTTTTAGGTTTAGATATTATATTATTGAGAGAAAAGAAATTAGCTTTCTGCCAAAATCAAAGTGAGAAGTTGGCACTTGTATAGTTTTAGTTTAGGTTGTAAATTCAATTTGACGGATTGTCATGTGCTAGCTAGACGTTTTATACTTTATAATACTACTGGTAATACTATTAGTGGTATATGTAAGCTAATAGTACAAGTACAACCTAACTATTTACTTATGTTGTAAATTGTAGCTGAGCTGAGTTGACAAACTGGATCTGGAGATATGTGAAATTCCAATTCAATTCAAATCAGACATTTACTACGAAAATGTCAAGTTTTTTTTTAGTATTTTTGTTTTTTGTACGTGTAGCTGGAAAATGTGAATTAAATTCGAGTTTTCTTTTGACTTTTGACCTAATTTATTTTTCTAAATAATGTACAAAGGTTCAAGATAAAAATAAGTGTAAATTGTTACTTGACAGAAATGAAATGAGTTTGGGAGCATTTGGGTTCATTTACATGGGAGATAGTATGGAATTTAGTGTTAAATTTTAGATTTTCCCATTTCTGCTTCTGTTGCCTGCTAGATATTTTGATTATTTAGTTTAGTTTTTTGCTAAATATGTCGTTTAAAATCATGTTGTATTTAAGTCCCAAGTTTCCAACTCTTGAAGGCATATTTTTGAGATTTTGTTAGCAGAATTTCAGAGCAATTTCCTTTTACTAGGTAGATTATATTTTAGTAAAGTATATAAACTCTTACCTCTGCTCTGGATCTGGAACTAAACCTTTAAGTAAAAGTACTATGTACTAGTTCATAGTCGAAGTAAACTGTATTGCTAGGTATTACATTAGTTCGAATAATAGCTTTCAAGCCTTAAGCTAAAATGTATAAATTCTACGAGCTTATATTTATGCAGTTAGTACCTAATAGGTTTTTTGAGAGAAGTAAAATATCGATATCCTGTCGAGTTAAGCTGAGCAGAGCAAAATTTTCGGTTGACTGCAATTTTTTGCTTGAAAATGATTTCCTTTAATTTGATTGTAATTTGTTAGGTTAAATTTTCAAGTATTTTTCAAGCAATTTTATTCGTTATTCGTGTGAAATCCTTTGGCTTTGGAATTTGTGATGTAATTTTCGATAAGCGAATTGAGTCTGAAACTGCACAAAATTCTTTTAAATTCTTTTAATCCTGGCTGCATGACCATTTTTGACTCTTGTTACAATTGTTAAGGATAAGGATTGGATGATAAAAATATATTATATAAATCAAATAAATTGAGAGATATTATTGTGTGAGATAGAATTTTGTGAGTTTAATTCAAGATATTTTGTGATTTATTATTTCCTCCTTTTGACTGTCTTGCCTTTTCTTGAAATTTTAGAATAATAAAGAATAGGAGTCTGCTGTTCTGTTCTGTGGTTTTGCTTTGGCTTTCTCTCAAAGTAAATTTGACTGGAAGTTCAGTGGCGTCTTGAAAGAAAGAATTCTTTCATGAAATTCATATCTTGGGTGTATATGTAGGTATTTATAATCTGTAACTTAAAGTTGTCTAGATTTTAAAGTTAAAATTAAAATATCTAATAGAATGAGTTCAAAAGGTCTTTCATTATTTTGTTGGTTTTGTAAAAGAGAGAGAAATAGAAAAAAATGAATTTGTTTAACCACTAAGCTCCGGTTTTAAATGGGAATTTTAGATCTAAAAATTTTAAATTCTCAGCAGATCTCTCCCGAGATAGTTCCATAGGAATTGGGATGGAAGAGAAAAGAACAAATGTTACTGATACTTTCGAAAAACCTAAAAAGGAAATGCAGATTTTTGAGTTTCTTCAAGTAATTTGGTTAACTTGATACCTTGAATATTTGAGATAAGTAGGTACCTTACTAGAATAATCGGCATTTGTTCAAAGGATGTGGTCGATTCTTCAAATTCTACTTACCTAGAAAATTTTGTTAAAAATGTTTGAAATCATTTGATCATTAACTTTTTTAGATGCTATTTATACGTAAGCGCATAAGTACAAATGTAGGGTTCGGATCGGAGTCTAGAGATTGCTCAGAGACTTATTTGACTTATGTAGTTCAGAATTCGATGAAAGAATTTTGATAAAAATTTTACAACTTTAGTTTATGTACTTACACTCCTGCTGCTATTTAATTTTTAAACTCTCCCTTTTCCGTTTATCTACTGCTTCTGTATAGAATCGAGTAAAATATAGTTTTCTCTTGAGTCTACAACTAGGAGAAATGAAATGACCAAAAATACTAGTCTAGTCAGAAATGTACTCCCCGTGTTTACTATTCTATGTTCTTGATTCTGATGAGATTTTTGATATTTTACTCTGTAGGAGTCGAGTGTTTAAGTGCTTTTAATAAAATATTAAAATCCCATTTGTACTGTAGACAGGTAGGCATGCTTATACTAAATGAGTAGGTTGTTCAAAAAGTAAAAAATTGTAAAAATAGTCATATATATGGTACTGCGACAACTGATCCAAAAACCAACTGGTCCAACGATACTTGGTCCAACGACAACTGATCCAAAATATAAATGATATAGAATTTGACCTTTTTTTAAAGTTTATGCCTATTATTAGGTAAGTACCTAATCTCTAGTTTAGAGATTATTTAAAGTTTATAAAATATTTAGGTACTTACCTTAGAATAGACAAAAACTTTAAAAAAAGGTCAGATTCTATATCATTTATATTTTGGATCAGTTGTCGTTG
>JAQIXA010000267.1:0-51455 GCA_034699045.1 Nanhermannia cf. coronata Gr-Ori-00579 | reverse complement strand
AGCAACCGTCGTTCGAGCAAGTGATTTCGAGCAAGTGACGTTCGAGCAAATGACTTTCGAGCAACGGTTACAGTACCCATCGAACAATACATACTATAGTAGGTACTTATTATAGTATAGAACAACCGGAAGTCAGAAATTGCAAAATAACATGTTCACATTAGAATTAGCTGCAACTCTAACAAATCCCTTAAGTAAGCTTGTTTGTTCTTACTAGGTTTAATCTTATAAAATGTAAAGTAAAATTTAGCACTATATGAATATAAGCAAGGAATTATAACTTTATCGAATAAAAGTTTTAAAATTATTTCGCTTATTTTAAAATTAAAAATTCTGAAAATTTATAACTTTCGTTAATTTCTAAATTTATTTTGGAACATTCATTTTTTAACCAAATTATTTCATGCCTTCATTTAAAATAGAATGCATTTAAAATTTCTCAAATACGAATATAACTAATTTTTATGATCTTAAAGCTACTGTTACTTGAAATTATTTAAGCAGTATTATGAATACCCAAAATCCCACAAGCATCTTCTTTTCCTAATTTTAAGCCTTTAAATGTTTATTTGCACAAATAAAGGGGATTATAGATTATGAACTAGTTCATACTTACATAATAAAACTTTTAGCATTAATTTTAACTTTGACTTTAAAGTAATGTAAAGCTAAATACTTTCTGTAGATACCCTAACATACCAAAGTCTACAAAATTCAATGAAATACGTGGATGCATTTTTTTTTCTCAAAAATTTTAAAGTTCAAAAACTTTGAGGTATTTTTGTGGGAGTTTTTAAAAATCGTTTATTTTAATTCTTTACATGTTGCTTGTCTTGTCAATTTGGTAGCTTAACATGTTTTTGTAACTTTTTGAAAATGTTAACTTTTCCTTAAAAAAAGTAAATATTTTGAAATTTGCATAATATACAGTATATAATGTAGGTATATTTATAGGGTATTTATTTATAGTGGGCACATGAGAAAAAGATTACAAATTCAGATATCAGATTCAAAACATGTTTGATCCCCCCAGAGTAAAACAAATTTGAAAATTGGACAAGACAAACTGACCAAATATTTTTAGTCACATCTTCAAATACTCGTATTTCAATACATGAATCTAATAAAAAAAAGGATTTTTTAGCTCGCTTTCAGCAATTCATTTATGCAGTTTTTAAAATACCTAATAATTTTGTAGAATTTCTCTCAATCTTGTTCTAAATATCAGACTTTGATTGTAATTTTTATATTCCTAAGTAGGTAAAGTTAGGAAAGTTAGGAAAATGCTTAAAAACAAATAAAAATACTTTTAATAATTTTAATATGCTTAAAAATGACGCTGAAATTTCTAAATTCCTATATTAAATGCTTAAAAATTAAAGATATGTTATAAATTAGCAATTAAGCTTTAAAATATACAAAAATGGAGAATTTTTTCAAAAATTCTCAAATTGATTTTAATTTACCGATTAAAAGTAAATATTTAGACAAATGGTTTACAAGGAATAGATTAAATAGAGGTTTTTCAAAAATAATTTGGATTGTCGAGCTTTTAAATCATTGGGTGATTGTGATACATATATATCATTCTAATGATCTTAACTTTTCAAGATATTATCTCTCTTCTATTCAAAAAGAAACTTATATTTTTTATTTGTCATATTTTTGTGTTTTTCTCTGCTGTCGTCAATTCCAACTTGCTTTTGTTGTCCTTCAAAATTACATCTCAAAGTAAGTATCAAAGCCAGGGTTGATTATTTTAGGTTTTTTGAATAAAATTAGCATCAGCACATTGGCTGAATTTAGCTTTACGATATTAAATATCACTTATATGTCAACAATTTGTTATTATTTGTGATCTTATTTGAGAAATTAAAAATTTCTTTAAAATTTGAATAGAAAACAATTCAAATATGTTCAAAAATTCACAAAAATTTCGAACGTATATCGAAGAATTTCGAATAACAAACCGAAAAATCTCGAATTTTGCCCAAACCTGATGAGGCGAAATATACATTTTTTTAGTCCAATAAATATTTTATATGTTTCTAATGTGGTGTCCCTTAAGTCTCAAAGTCAACATGACTATTTGACTATTTTTTGGCACATTCATATCTATTCATATATATTGTACCCTAATTGGAACTTTTTTGAAGAGAAAAACGCATCCAGAATTTACAAATAAAATTTGTTGAAAAAAATGTCCCAATTTTTTTTATGAATTTGTATTTTTTCCTCTGTGCTTCGTATAGTATACATAAATAAATAAATAAATATGTATGTATCATGAATTTATAAAATATAGTTCAATACTTAAACTTATGAAAAATTCGTCCCAATTTCCAATCAAATTCTTTTCTTAAAAAAGGGTTAAAAAATCCAAATCCAATTATAATTTTGCTCTCTCTTTCTTTATATACTTATGTACTATAGTACATATGTAATGTAAACAAATGCAAAGTTAGGATTACTTTGAAAAAAAAGTCTCAATATTTATTATTTATAGTTTAATTTCGTAAACAAAAATGCACTCTTGCATTTTAAAAGAAATAGCAAGGCAAGAGATGTTCAATTATTTTTAATATAAATATTATGAATTTTTCAGAATCTTTTTTTTTCAATATTTTGCAGATACATAATATCTAAGTTTCAAAGATCTTATTTGTCTAAATTTCTAATAAATACAAAGTTTTTGCAAATTGTATTTCTTTTATCTACTATAATTTCGTAGATATTACTGATATCTTTTATTAATACCCTACTCAACAACTTTTTATTTTTTATTTAAATAATACACAAAATCAAAGGATTTTGAGTATTATTTAAATTTAGGATATGTAGAAAGGCCCTAATAAAATTCATTTTAATAAAAAAAATGCTTATTATTCTCTTATTTTGTAAAAAAGCATTGATCTATTATAATTTAATTTAGCTCTGAAAATCAGATTTTGCAGTTCTTTACAGATTTATATAGCAAAATTTTAAAAAATCAATGTAAATTTTATAAAATTTAAGCTTCAGCTTTGAAAATTTCGATAGATTATTTGCTTTTATTTGCAAAAATGTGTTTTTCAGAACTGTATATCCCTAGACTATGAAATTAAAAATAGGAACTATAAAAAAATTTCAAAATTCAAAGAAATACTCTAAATTTCTTTTTCATTTCCAACAGATTTATAGACCTAAGTACAGAGAACAGAGTACTTTAGATACTCTGTATTTTTTCTTAATTCTGATTTGATTCTGATTATATCTAATTCTTATATATTCCCATATGAATTATATAGAAAAATATATTGAAAACGAAAGTCTATTATTTTTAGTAATCTTGTACAAGTACCCTACTAGTACAAATACAAGTACAAGTACTAGTAGCTTTGTAGGGTTCTAGATATTTGTGTATACCTTACCTGCGGTCCTAGTCCTAATATCTTATTCCATTATTCTTTTTCTTTAACAATTTTCTAACAATTTCTTTCGAGAATGCAGAGCAGATTTATTTCTTTATTTTTAGAGAAAGAACCTCGGGGATTAAATATATATAAAAATGTATTTGTTACTCGTTTATTTTTTTATTTCCTGACTATAGAATCCCCGTTATAATATCGAACTTCAAGACTGAATAAAAGTAGATGCTTTATTTTGTAGCTACTATAAAATAATTAGACAAATATTTCAAAATCTTGTTATTTACCATATAAAAATAGATAATTTTAATTAATTTATTAAGGATCCAAATGGCAGTCGAAAATTGATTTAGACCATTTTGAATTACTATTTTATAAAATATTAGGTATACCTACAAAACTTTCACAAATATTAGAACTTAAAGTCATATTAGATAGTCAGAGTAAATTTAAATTAAGTAATTTAAATTAATGACATTTGTATAAAAATTTAGGGAATAATTCATATTATTTTGAATATTATTGCATAACTAAAAATTATAAAAAATGTGATTTGTTTCATAGAAGGATACAAGGTATATTTTAGTAGAATAGGCTTGTATAGATTTTTAGACTGTATTTTCTCCGCACAAATTTCAGGGAGCTTTCAACCCTTTATTTTTGGTTCTATGAATAAATATAGACTTATGTAAATTTTGTAAAAAATAAACAAAAATAATTGGCAAGGGATTTGTCAAACTAAAATATAGTTTTGTATCTGTATCGTACTTATAAAATTCAACTACTCAAAAAGAAACCAAGGACTTAAAAACTTTTATAAAAAAAATTCAAACCCTTTGATCTTTTTATACGAGTACTACACTATTACCCCTTAATAATAATATAAGGAAATTCTTCTCACGACCATACTTGAAATTTTTACGAGTTTTGAATTCGCAAATATGATTGTAAAAAATACATTTTGTTCATGTACTAGGTAGGTACTAAAACTAGTACTGATATTAGTTAGTAGATAGTTAAGTGAGAAAAAATATTCATTTTGGAAAACAAAATTAGATTTAGTCTGGACTAAAAAAAATGTTAGAAATCCACTTATATTCTGTTGAACTGAACTGACCGACTTATTTTGAAAACTTTTTTTGTCAAAATTTTAAACTTTCTTTTACAAATAAGTTGATAAGACATTTTGTTTTTTAACTTTCACTTGATGACAGCTTATGTCAAAATTGACAATTTAAACACACTTTTAGAATTGAATTAGAGGACTTTACAAAGAAGTTTTTCTGTCAAAATAAAGTAGGTACTCGTACTTAAGTACCTACATTCCTATATATGCCAACTTATATTGTAAAATCATAAAAGCATCAGCATCAGTATAAGTATAAGTATCTATGTATTTATTGTAAAAATATAAAATAAGGTGTGAAATATATAAGGTAAAATAGGTGAATTTTTAATTTTCGCACAAATTAGCTTAAAATTAGTAATTTTTGAAATATAATCGAGTTTTATTTAGCTTATTAATAAACTTAAATTGAAATTTCCTTATTAGTTATCATGCTAGACTTTATTTCTATATTGTTTAGACATATATATAGTAAACAAAATCATTATTTCCCCAATCCTGTCATTACATAAGTATATACTAAAGTAATAAGTAGTAGTACGACGAGTAAATTAGGCCAATTATATAAGATGGTTGAAATAAATGGCAAATGATCAACTAAACTAATATTATTATTATGGGATAGATTTAACGATATTTTCAAGATCTCATACGCAATTTGTAAGAAAACTAGAGCTAATAGTACTATACTATTACTTATACTAGTGATAGTACTTGATAAGTATTATTATATTTAAATTCAAACTTTAAAAGTCATTTGCCATTTGCTCTACGAGTCCATGGTCCATTTACTTTTTCCTCAAAAACTAAAAGTATTTCAACTAAAAGTAAAACTGGGCCTTTTTATAATAATCTTAAAAAATCAATGCTTTTCTCCATAATACTCGTTATACATGCCTGTATATACTAGAAGTTGCAAATTCCATTTATTTGTATTCATATCATTCAACTGAACTTTGTATGTAAATTTGATTAGAATAGAAGAATATTTACCACCACTTTAATTTGGAATTTTTTTTTCAGAATTTGAAAGGGATTTTTGAGGAAAATGAGTTAAAATCTTGGATATTGATATTACCAACCACTTATACAGAAATCTAATCAAATCAGAATCAGATCATCAGACTTATCATCAAATATTATTATTATGATACTTTTACCAAAATTAAATTCTTACAATAAGCTGTACTATGATGAGATTTTATTACTTTTCTCTAGAGAACTTTGAGTAAATGTAATAAATTGTCAAGTATCGTGATCCTTATACATACTATCAGTGGTAAGTACATTATAAGATAAGTAGGTACTATAGGTATAGTAGATACCTAATACCTAACCTATATTTAAGTGCCTTATATTGGTACTGAACTATCTAGAAGAGTACTTAGAATTAGATATGGATTCGACAAAGATATACATCGGAATTATTTGTCCTTAAATCGAAATCTTGGACCACTACAAAAAGTCACAAAGTAATCAGTCAAGCAAATTCTTTCCAGCAAATACCTTATTTGAAAAATTTAATTTTCTATACTAAAATGTTTAAATTTGAGGTAAAAAAATCCATTAAAAACCTAAACTACACTGTGCTCATGCAGGTACTTGTAGTTCAGCTCTGAAAAATCATACTATGTATAATTAGGCCTCAATATTGATGTTTTGAAACCAAAATGGGGCATTTAATAGCTTTTTTGAGTTAAAATAGTGAGGCATCTTTCTGTAGCTTGTATTTCAGCTTTGAATAATCACGTTATTACTTCAATTTTAATTTTTTTAGTGTCAATTTAGGGACAAAATGTGACATTTCAGAGTTTTTTGAAGATATTTCATAGTGATAAATCTCAAATAAGTTGAACATTGCTTGCTACTTTTTTATCATACAGATATAAGGTCGCAGTGAATCTAATCTTGATATTTGTTTCTTTACCAGAATACAAAAATGACAATAAATGGTTCGAAAAAGTAGTTTTGTGCCAAGTATTGCAAAAATAAAGTAAAAAAAAAATCATGAGGTAAAAAGTTATACAAGAAATGTTTTCTTTATTGGAAAAGTCTGACGGCGAGAAAACACAAAGTGTAGTTAGCTCATACATATATGTAATAAGTAGCATAGTACAAGTATAATTTACTCTTGGCTTTGGTTTTTTTCTTATAAAAAATAACAAATACAAGTATATAATGTGGGGATTTACGTGGGCTTACAATTTTATGTGTGATATTACATAAGAGGATAAAAAGTACTGTGGAAAAAATGAGGTTTAAGACAAAAAACTAAAGGTTTATAAGTTATAGTTATAAACTTATAAGTAAGAAAGTTGTAGATTGCCCTATTGGGAAAATAAAAATACAACAAAGTACCCTACCTATACAATGTCAAAAAGTAAAATAAACACTGCTGAAATCCAAGATTTCATATTTTATCAAAATAATATCAATTAAATTACATTATAAAGGGGTTGAAAATCGAATTTGATTTGATTTCAAGATATTAATTTAGATTAAAAACAGTCGACGAAAAGTTCAAACCTGATTTAGAGTTTAGAATACATATGTCTATATACCTAGTTTTTTATAAATTATTGAAATTTCAAGAAAAAATACATTTCTTTGATCTTTTGCTATTTTAAAGGGATTTTTAATTCTAAAATTTGTATTTCAAAGTATTTATTTGTATAAATTATTATGCCAAATTTAAGATATTTGAAGTGCTTCTTTACTTCTAGGTCAAACTTTAACTTAAAAGCTATTTATTCTTATCTTTTCGAGATTTAGCTGTCTTCAAACTCTGTAAAGTACTTCATTTTGGTCTTAAATTGACATGAAAAACATCAAAATTTAAACAATTTTTTGTAAAAAGCTTGGTTTTGGTTCATATAAGTGTCCCTATTTGAAATTAATGAAAATATTTTAAATTATTTGACTTTAAATTTTTTGTGATTTGAACGCCATTTGAAAATTTTAAATGTTAAAATATTTGGCTAAATAAATAAAGTTCATTTTTAAGTAAAGAAAATTTAATACATTTTATCGTAAATATTCAGTCTAGACTGCATATATTAGCATTATTCGGTTTTTGACTTGAGAATATAATATAACTCAATAAAAATTTGATTTGTCCATACAGAATAGAATATTAGATTTGAGTTGGGATATTTAAGGAGTTTTTTGACTTTTGATTTGGAAAAATTTCATTTTATTTTATTTTATAAGTATATTATTCGAGAGAGGCCTTTTATTGCAATTTAGAGAATCGTAATCGTATACTTTACCCTCGATATTTATAGTTCAATGTTTAAATTTCCAGCTCATGATTTACCCAATATAATATAAGTTGGTATTACTGATGATATTGGATCAAGAGATGATAAAATTGAGACATAAAATAAAAATCTGAGGAGAAAACACTGAAAGGGAGTTTTCTACTCTGAAAATAAAAATCAAATCTAAAACCACGGGTAAAAAAAACTTGAAATTTGGAAGGTTTGTAGAACTTTCTTTGGTAGAAAACTCATAAAAATTGGTTACTTTTAGGTGTAATATCGATACCATTACCATTAGTCAGTACTATGTATGTAGGTTTTATATTGTATAACTTTATCAAAGTCCAAAAAGGGATCAAAATGTATCGAATATCAAAATTAATACATACTAGTTATTGCCCGTGGAATAAATTCCCCGGGTCAATAAACCCCAAAAAGGTCGCATTTTAAATGATCAAGAACCGCGTCAACAGAAACAACGTAGTGGTTATCAAGCGAACTGAGAAGTAGGACTATTAGTAGAACTATTAGTACTACCTTAGAAATAGAAAAGAGAAAGGGAATTTATGAACGAAAGATTTGTGATTGATGTTGCCAGATCTCACTCTCGACTCTACTACATATACATAGTAGTAGCGAGTAGTAGTAGAGTAGAGTCAAGCTAGCATCAATGCTCTGCTTCCGATTTTAACCAAGAAAAGTTGTGATCCAGATTCTGTAGAATATTTTAAGTGATTGTACTGCAGTTTAGTAGCAAAAGTTTCTCTTTAAATTTAACACCAAGAAATATCCTACTTAGGATTTTTAGGTTCTAATATCCTTTGTTTTCTTTTTCCTAAAGCTAAATAGTTATTCAATATTTTGTAAAAATGACTATGAAGCTTTTGTACACTTCTTAATAATGATTGGAAATACAACAAAATTTCTTTATAACGTCAATAAACATCTTAATATAAAAATTGCTCAACTTATTTTTGTTAAAATTCGTTTTTCGGTAGCTTATATACTTCTAGCATCGTTGGTATAAATAATTATGGTTTTTAAGTCACATTTTTACAATAAGTTAAACCTAATAAATTACAAAATTGTATATTTATGGCTTAATTATCATTTAAAGTAAGTAAATTGAGACCTTTTTAGACTATTACTTAATTAGGAAAAAGGTTGCTAATTTCTGGAGCTAAATTAAACATTTCTTTACTAAAAATTTGATATTCTCTGAAAAAGTAGCCAATACTGAAATACATATTGACAGAATTTTTTGAATTTTAAATAAATTTTATATCTAAATATAAGAAGAATAAATTAGTATTGTATTTTTCACTTGAGTATGCTTTATAAAGAGATTTTATTGTATCTATTAAAAGTTTTTTTTTAAGAAAATGTCTCTGGACTGAAGACAGTGGAGGGTAGTTAATATAAAAACTAATGGTACTTGTAAAAGCTTTGAAATTAAATCTCTTTTAACGCGATCATCATATACATATTACACTATACTTAAATATATAGACATAGAGTAAATACCTATCTCTACTGCTAAACTAAATATTGCAAGACAAGTCTGAGAATTTTGTCGTAAAATAAAAGTGCGTACATTCTGCTTAGGTACTATTATTACTTATTGTTAATAATATTACTTTATGACTGTACTTGCGAGATCCATAAGGAAATGAGCTTAAAATCTACTTAAGTACCTACTGTATGTTATACAGTATTTGTTTTATTTTAAGAGAAAACAAGACATAAAGTTTGATAAGTTACTTGATAAACAAAAACTTAATTAACTTTTTAGTTAAGAGTTAAGATGCTTACAAATATGTGAACTACTACTTATACTATACAAGGTAGTTATTAATTTTTAAAGACTTTTTAAAACATAATAATGTGTAAATTGTAAAAATTTTTTAGCTGGCACCTAAGTTGAAAAAAAGGCCAAAAAATCTACAATCTATTTTTACTAACTCAAATTATATTAAAATATCTCTAATCACTAACAGAGATTACAGACCTATAGATCAATTTATCTGTATATATCTAAAACCTGCTTATATAAACACTTTTTAGAGCAAAATTTCGAAAATATTTCAAAAATTGAGATCATAAAAAGAAGGCTTCTGTTTGAAAAAATATTTTTTATAACTTTTTTAGAATAATTAATTTCATGCATTTATATACACTTGTAAAGTACTTTAATTTCTCTCAAACTTTTCATAAAGTTTTTATATGTGCTAGTTTATGACTTATTTTTCATACTTTGCTACTTTATAAGTAGGTAGGTACCCTACTTGAGGAAAAATAAAATTTTTAGGTTAATATATGCGTAACAATAATAATGAGGACATGTCTAGAGTCTAGTACCATACTATTGGTACTAGAGACTAGAATAGACTAGTCTGAGTACTTGTAATTTGCAAAAAAAGTACAAAAATACATCATTCATTTATTATGTATTTGCATAAGGAAATTCACAGCGGAAATAAATGTAATATGTAAATCAGCAGAGTCAGAATTCAGAAAATTTTAAAGAAAAAGCAAACAGTTTTTTTCCTCAAAAAAAAGTAGGGACAGAATCAACTTTATATTCACAAGTCATCATGTGTGTGCAGAATACTAGGCACAATACATTAAATATTATTCATAAAAAAAGATTTTTCTTAGCTTGCAATCATCAAAAATTTTTAGAAGAATCTCTAATTTGTCAGATTTTTCAAAGATCAACTATTGGTACAAGTAATCCATTTAAATTAGCTCAGAAATACCAAATTTGACCTCAAAATTTTAAATAATTGCAGGTGAAAGCGAGGTAAAATCTTATGTTTTAGCCAAATTCGGTTCCCAAAAACTGAAATAAATGATCCAAAATATCTTCGATTCGACTAGGTGCCTAAAATTCAAAATGAAAAGCTTATAATTTGGGTTGATTTCGTAAGAAACATTCAAAATAAATGTGCAAAATTTTGAAAATTTCTTAAATTTTTAAAAAAAAGTTGACCTAGATTCTAAACTTTAATGTTTTGATTTAGTTTTTGCAAGCTTACGCAATAGCCACGACTATTTTTAGTTTTAAGAATTTTATCAAATAAGTATGTACATATACTCGTATGGCCAGTATATAGGAAGTTTGTAATTTTACCAAGTTGTTATAAAAAGCAACAAATCTCTCTTCTCAAGTTCCGGAATAGATGTCAAATACTGTGTTCTTTTATTACATTGTGCGATTTTAGCCTTAAAAAAAACTCGACACATATCTTGTGAAGATATGTGAAGAGCATAGTAAAGTTTTTTGGCCAAGTTTTTTAAAACTTTAAAAATAATATTTATGTTACTGATAGGAGTCTGTAAAAAAATTTATCTATAAAAATAGACTAAAAAATTATTTTAGAAAGAATTTAAAAGAAGCAATGATTTAATTTGAAAATATTTGACGATTACCTATTATTAAGTATTTTATATACCTTTAGGCCTTTATATGGTACATAAATGACAAGAAATAATATTACCCAATGGATAAAAGTTTAAAGTCATAAATTAAACCTTAAGTTGTAGGAAAAAATTCTTTGAATCATTAACTTTTTATAGCCTTTATGACTTGTACAACTCCCATATGGACATTTCAATGAAACTTTGAAATTATAAAAAAAAGCTAGAAAAAAAATCACGAGTCTCGAATGCGAGCTTAAAGAGTAGAGAAAAAGTTATTATTTTAAGTGCGTATAAATTTATCTGAGAAATGAATTATTTTGGCTCTAACCTTACATTTGACATGTTACGCATATTAAACCTCAGGACTCAAGACTTGGAACTAGCGAATGTTAAATTAGATAAAATTCTTTACGCATAAATTCTCAATTTCATATACCTAAGAGCTAACAAACCAACCATTTTAAAAAGGCTCTTTTTAAGTTTACACAAAAATTGTCTCATAATAAGTTGGTTAATTCAGCTCTGAAAACTACGATTTTACCTATATTTGTATTTATTTAGAGTTTTTCAGAGATGTAATAAATGATATTTTAGAAAATTTTGTATATTTTTTTTCATTTAAAACGACACTCAATTCAAAAATCTTTTTACCTATCATATTAAATCCTATGTAAATTGAGCCCATATTATCCCTGCATCTGTATTTAAGGTATTTTTGTGTGTTTAGAAGAAATAAAAGGAAAATTAAGGGTAATTTAAAGAAAGCAATTGGAAATTGTAAGAAATTGACTATTTTGAAAAATGACAAAAAAACTTTACTTTCCCCAGTAAGGAAATGAAGGCATGAATTTGAACACTCATATATATACCTATCTGTAGAATAGAAGTATCTTAATCTGTTCATATACTCGTAAATATAGATACCTACTTATGTATATCTGCGAACTTTTGCAAGTTGTATTTATATTTGTCAATGTCCTAGGTCTCGAAAGCAATTTCCTTACATCTAAATTTATTTTTGCTATACAGTACCTAAGCTACTGCATAAATTCGTATAAAATGATACATATCAAGGCACAGTAGGATGCCTTGAACTTTTATCAAAAATTTTTGCTATTTTGAGACTTTTTTAGCTTGCATATTTGATAGATATAAATATATGAATAAAATAATAGAAATTTAATACCATACCATATTTAATACCATATTTCTATAATAAAAGCCATAAAATAGGTAATTGGTGATTTTAAGTAAAACTCTAATTGAACTTTAGGATGTAATAAATGTAAATAAAAATCTTTTTTCGATTTTTTCCTAATTTTTACTGATATATCTTAATCTGAACTTTTTCGAGCTTTGGGAAGATTAGTGGGGTACTTTGGGAAATTTATTTCTCTACGCAATTTTGAACCCAACCTTATAAGCTTTAACTTTTGCCTAAACCTTCTATGTGAAGGTCCTAGTAGTAGGATATTAGACACTAGAAAAGTAAATCTGTAAAAGTCTATACAGTAAAGACATATTTCTAAGTGTCTCACATGTGTACTTGTACAGCTGACTTTTATATAAAGTACCAAAAAATTGAACCCAAAAGTGTACTTTGATTCTAATTTTCTTAAGAAAAATTAAGATTTCTAAAAAAAAAATTTCAAAATAATTATTTATTTAGACAATTCTGATATTATATTTTGACCACTTCCTCCAAATTTTTGTAAATTTTTTGTTGATTAATTTAGAATCAATCATATTTCACATCAGTTACAGATATTTTAAGTTGAATTAAGTTCTCTACTGTAATCATTTATTAAATTCAGCTCTGAAACTCGCCTCATGTAATTTCAAGAAAAATTTAGGTCAAAACCAAATTTTTACAGTTGATTTGAATAATAAACAGTAAGGTAATTTTACGAAAAATATAACTATTAGTACACCTTGTATTTATAAGAATTTTCTTTAAATTTTTCAAATTTTATTTATTCTTTAGAACCTTATAGAGTGATTCTACTGTACTATTTTGCCAAGTCTGTGAAATGGAAATCTGGTAACGACTTTTCGATCAGTGACTATCTTAGCAGATTGTGCCTCTATTTACTATTTACCTATTTTCTGGCATATATTCTGTATGTAAAGCCTCAAACAACACATTTTCCACAATTTGGTAAACGAAACTCAGTATTTTGTGCAAAATAAGCAAATATTGTCATATTTTCTATGATTTCTAGACATACCAAGTATGCAAATGTAAATAAATATAGTCTACTACCTGGGTAAAATAAATACCAATAAAAAAGTAAAGTACCTTACCTATCAGTACTAGTAAAATAAAGTTCTCTACTGAGGACTGAGGGAAATTGAAAATGGACGGAAATCAGAATAAGAATAGGAAATAACTTTTTTTTGCACACGCATATCTTACTCAATTTTTTCCCTATAATATTGATTTATTATTTTCAATACTTGTGTACTTTACTTACTTTACTACTCCAATTTTTTTCTCGAGATACGAAAATGTAAATATTTAAGAGACTATTTCATATTTCTCAAGAGACCCGACCTAGAAATACTTTACATCGAGATGTGTATTTATATTTATGAGGGTAGAAATTTGTAAAAACCTTTGGAAAGAATCGCTAGCAAAACCAAAATATCAAAAAAATTCGATATTTGAATTAAAAAGTCTATCTTAAATAAATTTAAATAAAACTTAAAGTAGTATGTTAAAGAACTTAAAGGTAGGATTCAAATTACAGGTAGACTAACTTTACACAAAGGTACTTGAGAATTTGACAAATTATAAAAAACCTTCAATTTGAAGTTTTTTTGAGTCTAGACTAGAATTTTTTTTGAATGATTTTACTTATATAGGTACTTGAAATTTTTTTTTATTGTAATATTTACTTAAAAATGTACTTATAGAATAATTCTAGTAGTTCAACTCAAGTTTAAAAACTTGTTAGATAAAAAATTTCAAAATGAAATGTTTGAGTTGAAATATGAAAAGAATTTCTATTTTTTCTACACTTTCTGTCTGTCCACGGGATTCATTCCCAAGAGATTCTTATAAATTTTTGTAAATCTATATTTTATATCTATTTGTGTATTCTACAGCTACTAACTGGTTATATATTTGAGTGTTTTCATTTTTAGAAAAAAAAGTGTCTTCATGTTATACTTATTATTATGTTGTACAAGTAATAGAAGGGGCTGTCATTTCTTTGTTTCGCATCTCGAGGGTTGACAAATCGTCTTTAAATTCCGCTAAGGAAATGTACTTGTACTGGTACGACTACTTAACTATATCTTGCCTCATATAAGTGTATGTATTTTTTTATATATATTTTCACAATTGGTCAAAATACTATTGAATCTATGTAGCACAAGTACTAGTACAAAAAGTATGTAGTAAATACTATTGTAGTTTTGTATATGAAAGCAAAAAAAACTAGTATTTTTTGGAGAAAGTTGGTGAAAGTATGAAATTTTTAACACAACTTGAAAGAATTTTGATGGATGAGACCAATTTATTTCATTTTTGTCCGAATACCACAATATTATTATTTCTCTAAAGTAGCAAGTTAGGTAAGTACACCATGTATTTCGAGTCGAATAGATTCAATCAACAAAATAATAAAAATAGGATACTTTTTAACCTACAATAACTATTCTGTTTAAGGTTATTTATAAAATTTTAATCGATTTTCAATTTTTCTTTACCCATCTACTAATATTTTTGAAATCTAGTAAAATCATCTAGTAAACATAGATCTAAAAATGTAAAAATGTCACATCTAAATTACTTAAAACTTTCAAATGGAATTAAAGTGACCAAAATTCGTCAAATTAAAGTACCCTACTTAGTTTCATTAGATTAGTTGTGATAATTAGATTTTTCACAAATTTCACTTTCAATGACAATCTTATCATCTAAAAATGAATAAAAATTAATAACTTCTACCTATTTAGTTGATTTTTACAAATATTTTGATCCTTTTTTGAAAAATTTTTGTTAATCAAAATTTTCACAAAAAAAATCGAATTTTCTGTTTGTAATTGTACATAAGTAAGTACATACATTAATAGGTGCACTATGTATAATATGTATAATAGACCAAACCAAATATGTATGTGCTTGGTAATTGCAAATTCCAGGTTTAGAAAAAAACTTTTCTAGAAAAAATCATCAGGTAGATTGTAGGTTGTAGGTAAAAAAGCCTTAAAAATGAAATATTCAACAAGCTAGCAGGTATTAAATTTCACACATTTAGTCATTTGATGATCTAAGTTAGTAAGGCTTATACAAATTGTTTATCTCATTTGTATTTTACACTTTATACACTTTATACACTTTTATACTTTTGTGTAATGACTTAGGACTTGGCTAGAGTTGCCAAAATATAACTATTTTTAGGACTTTACAAGGTTTTTTTTATAAGTCTCTAGTACCTAGCTTAATACTGTAAGTGTAATGTGCTTATCTTTATTCTCACCAAGCGAAATAGCTCATTTCAACGACATAAATTATGAATAGAGAATATACTTTTTGTACAGAATTATACGAGTATCATACCATAATACATACTATAGTACAACAGCTAGATAGTATAAACTGGTAGTTAGAACACTAGTTCGAGAACAGTATAGTTTTGATTTATCCCCCAAGGGGAAAAGCCAGATATTCAGAGTAAAATGGCCAACTTTTTTCGGCTCTAGCTCTGTACAAACAGTCGTTACTTTTGTTTATGTGACAATTTATCGCAATTTATTTCGCAAGCTCATGTGAGAAAAAAAATCTACTACAGAATACTGTAAGTAGTATCTATACTTCTATGAGTTGAGCTCTAGGATTTATTTCGCAAAGGCGAAAAGATTGTGGAAAAAGATTTAACAACTATTATGTAAAAAATACAAAAAATTAGTGCAATTCGAGTACTCGTTCTATTCCTAATCGTAAGCTGTAAAAGATTTGATAATTTTATGTGCAGTTATGCAGTTATTAGTTATGCAATTGGCTATAAAATATAAAAAATGTCTAGAAGAGTATTAGTAATGTAAATATGATCAGTGACTCAACCATAGAAAATTATAAATTGATCATAAATTATTGGATCGAAAAGGGTATTTTATTATAATTGTACATATATTCAATCTGATCTGACTCGTATATATAGTACCCTTATATAATCGTTAAAAATCATTTTGTCAAATTTTTGACCAAAAATGTTTTCATTCACGATCAGTTTAACATTTGAGTTTAAATTTCACATGTACAGAATATTTGATTGTTAAAATGAGGCCAAAATATAGTGTTTTTAGAGCTGAATAGAATGAATATACAATCTAATAAGGTCAATTTCAAAATTAAGTACTAGAACCTCATAGTACTAGGCTACTAGCTAGAACATCAAATTTCAAGTCCTACCCTAATGTTATACTTTGCAAAAAAAAATCACTAGAATTACTAATATATTTTGTAATAAAAAGAAAGTCAATATTTCTATCAAATATTAGCCTTATACTCATATATGAAAAGGACTAATAAAAAAGTAGATCATATACTGTAGTAGTAAGTACCCTACTAGGTAATTTTCTATAAAAAAACTTCTTATTATGTCCATTAAAACAAACAATGTACAGAATCCAAGAATTGATCCAATTTCTGCAAAATTCAGCAAACAAATGAAGGGTTCGGCCAAGGGGAAGAATTGAAAGCAAAAGGAAAACACACAAGTCCCAAGAAAAGCTTAAATAGCAAATCTCTCTCTTATTCTGATTCTCTATACATTTATTTATAGTAACAAATCCCCATTGTATTTATTTATTTATTTATCTATACAGTACATACACATACATACAGTAGTTAGCCGACCATTCGAAATAAAATAATAGAGACAGGTTTCTTGTCAGCCAAAGATCTCTCTCACTTTCTTCTCTAAAGTTCTTACTTTATCCTTGGATTTTTCAACTTTCTGCTGTGCTGTCTCGACTTATGGTATGAAATTGAAAATCAAAAAAGTCATATCATATCATTTTTGAGTATTTCAGTTTCAAGTTAAAGAAAAATACAGAATAGTAGAAAAAAACCAGCGAGAGAAATTCAAATCCACTCTTGTGGAATTGTAGCTGAGTCAGACTTGCAGTTGAAAAAGCGAAAATTTTTAAGTCCGTCCTACACCATTTTTATGAAAGAATCGATAAATTTTTCTCTCAGACTTTTTTCTATTAAATATGAGTAGATAGTTCTATTTTATTATATAAGTACTTAAATCTTTTAAAAATAGAATTATATTCAAGTAGTAAGTAGGCGGTACAATTACAATTACAACAATGCCAAATGCCACTTGAATCAAAGCAAAAAAAATTATAATTTGTAATCTACTAATTTAAAATGAAGTGTTTCATTAAGACAACAATTTCTCAAAAAATTTAAAATATTTTTAGAACATTTGCAATAGATTATTTAGAAGCCTTTTTTTAATTTTAGAGCATTCTGGTACAATTCTTGGCAAACTTTTAAGTACGGATTAAACTTTACGAACAAGATAATAATTAGGCTTTTGAAAATCAGATTTAGCCACTGTGTTTACATGTATAATATTTAAAAATACCGTCATAATCTGGTCCTTCAATCTACAATAAATGAATACTTAGATATACCAAATGAATGGCTCAAAATCTAGGCATTTTGAATTATATTTTCTAGATTTACATATATAAAACTACGACCATAATCTGGTTTTTCAGAGCTAATGAATAGACTTTTTTTATGAGAAAATGCTTGCAGGATAAAAAAAATGTGCTGGTACTTTAGATATCTCAAGACCAATAGTTTTTTTTTTACCTTTTTTTAGGTAATATTTAATTTCACAGATAAAAATGTTACGAGGGGAAATAAATAAAAATGAAAGTGTGGAATATAACTTATAAGTAAGTATTTTACGCTTATTTATATCTATATGTGGCCCTTATGAATTTTAGTACATGCTTATACTATGTAGTACTAGACTATGTACAGATATTAGGGAATGTTGGGCAGGATTTTTTAATTAAATGCCTCAACTGAACTCAAATTCAAATTCAAGACTGGGACTTGGGACTTGATATTTTACTTTACAGGATGAGATAATAATATCCCGGGTAAAGAGAAAGCAGTCGTGAAATTAAGCTTTTACTTTTACTTGCACCCCCCGATATATTTCAATTATGAGAAACCCTATTTTACTATAAGCTACACTACTACTTACATAGCAGTATCTAGTACATGTAATTATATTACCTATACTAGTAGTTTATAAAGCTAAATACAATTTATACCCTCAGAATATTAGATTATAAATAGTCTATGTAGTACTATACTATGTACCTACTATGTACTATGAGATTGTAAGCAGGTTGACTTAATGGTTATCTACCTATGCAATGTGTATAAGGGATCCTATGAGATTTGGAAAGTATTTAAAAATAAAGCCAGATAAAATTTATTTATTATTAGGAAATATTCAACCCAAAGTTTAAAATAAAATCTTGTTTGTGTTGTGAGAACTTTTTAATCTCACAAAATATACTTCAGAAAGCCCAGAAAGTTTAAGCAAGTTCATTTACTAGTAGGGTACTACATATCTAGTAGATTTCTCGTTTGGGTATAAAAGTGCTTTTAAGTAAGGGTATTTTAGGCATTAAGGTATCTAAATCTAAATTCATAGTTTCGTGATTCGTAGATACTATGCTTTATAATTACCTATATAATAGATACTTTGTCTTGAAATCAGAATCTTAGACTCAGAAAATGTCTAAATTAGTAGGAAATTCGTACTGCAAAATTGACTTTTTTAATAAAGAAATATAATATACTACATATATATAGATTCTGAAATTTCTAGAGATTTTTTTAGGATTTTAAAAATAAAGTTTAGTGTATATAATATACTGTACCTAATGTAATAGATTTGAATTTTGAATGCAATCTTAACTGCAACTTCGATTTTTGCAAATATCTTGGGAATTTATTTTGCAAGATTATTTTCCATTAGATATTTAGATAGGGTACTATATTTTAAATTGTGATCAATCTAGGGATTCGAATTTGAATTAGGTTAAATATTTACCTACTTATACAGATCTATGAGTAAAGGCTATTTATAGTAATAAATTAGTAGTAGATGGAGAAGTAAAACATGAGAAAAAGACAAGTAAGTACATTATAAGATAAGGTACAATGTAAGGTAAAACATTTTGAGTAATTTATCATTCCCGTCCACCGCACATCTCCTCAACTTTTCAAGATCCTGCCAAATTCCCCACTTTCTTTATTTTATTTTATTTTGCAAGTTAGTTATACAGTATTTATAAGTAATACTATATAGTGTACCTACACTGTATACAATAAGATAATATCCCTTGTTTCTACTTCCCTTGTATACTCAATGGACTTTACCTTAATTCGTTATACATTCAAGTCAGCCAAGACGAGCATAAGCATGAAGATAAGAAGTACAAGTTTTAAGTAACTTAACTTTATACTAGTACATACATACATGGAATGTACAAGATAGATTCACCGAAATGATAATTTATTGCTCAAAAACTAGAATAACATAGGGTTTTCAACGGAAACTACATGATACATTGGATTTTACAATTTTGCAAAGTCACAAGTCATTTGGTCTAATATGAACTTTGTCAAATTATGATGCAAAATTGTCACAAAAAAATGCCTTCAAAATTCATATACATACCTTATTAATTCATATAATTAGGCTGATTACTATTTTCAGATTCATATTAGCGTAATTACATCAATTTTCAATTTAAAATCCTAGTTTTCAACTATTTGATTTAAAGAAATCTAGAATTTCAAAATTAAAGTAATAGCATTAAATACAGATAATTATGCTTCTATTTAAAATATTTTTGGCCGAAATTTACTAGATCGAAGTTCATTTTCTAGACAATTTTTTTTACATTTTTGAGCAAAATTTGCTATCACTAAATCCGTAAAATATTGAAGAAATCCTAGATTATCTAACTTATTAAGGCTCAATTAGAATTTGTACTTACCAACAAATATTTTAATATTTTTTTTTCAAAAAATTGTGTTCTTTACTATTTAAAGCACAAACTAAAGCCTATCCAAGGTTTTTGAGGCTTTAATATTTTTTCAAAAAGAATTTTTGGCCAATTTTGGTATCTGATTGTGAGCCCAAAAGTGGTATTACCTAAGTAAGTCCCAAAGATAAGGATTAATAATACATTAGGTATAAGGACCCTTGAGTAAATGAAATTCTTTGCTTCTGTATTTGAACCAACTACATTTTTCTCATCAAGAGAAATCATCAGTCAGAAATTTCATTTTTTTTATTCTTTTTTTTGGGTACTTTGAGTTTTCAACTCAAAAATGTAAGAAAGTGTTGAAGTGATTTCTTTCCTTGTACATTTTTAATATTTTATACATACAAAAGTATCTTTAAAATAGCATTACAAGTACCTAGTACTTGTGCTAGTTTTAGTACCTACATGGTTTTTTTGAAAGAAATAAAATGAAATAAAATACAGATTTAAAAAGCTTGTATGTCAGCAAGAAAGTTGTAGTTTGTGGCATAAAAAAATAAGAAAGTCGTGGGGGAAAATGCACTAGAGACAAGTCTTCACATTTTGTTTTATTATTTATGAAGACTTGAGATTGAGTTTCACCACTTTACATTTAACTTTGACTTCAAAAGTATCAAAATTTTGGACTAGGAGGCTTTCCTTTACTGATACTCATGGTATGGTAAGGTTCCTTAAGAATACTACCAAGGTTTTTTTATATTATTTTTTTTTAGGAATTCTACAGAGGAAATATATTTGTGGACTGAAAATGAGCCCCTTTCTTTCTCTGTTTTCTATTTATAAATGGGCACTTTCGTTACTCTGAAATACACCATGGGATAAGTACAAATATCTGTGTTAGGGTATGGTAGAAACATTGAAGTTGATGGTTACTTATTTTTAATATTTTAGCTCGCATTCAATAGCATCTAACAGTTAAACCAATTCTAATATGTATACCCTTTTAGCTAGTATCTAAATTATAAAATATATTTGAAATTTTCGTTTTTAACTAAACAAAGTTAAAATACTATGCAAATATCAAACTTTTTAAAAAAAATTTCAAATTAAACTCTATTTACTTGAGTAGGGGATCCATTTAATTAATTAGAAAATAAGATCTGAAAAAACTTTAACCTTATCCTCTAAAATGCGAGCTTTCAATCTTTTTTTCCTGGTTTCCCTATTTATACTTAAGGTTTATATTGTTGTTTTTTCTCTATTATTTTATACTTACATCTACAAGATCGAAATCAAGATCTCAAAAGCCAGCAGATCAACCAGAATATCCAAGTCTCAAGTATAGTGATTTTATCTATACTAAAATAGATACTTATTCTTAGAATAGAAAGATAGCAAAAAATTCACACATTTTTTTGCATATCAAATGCAAACATTTGTTTGATACGATACAAAGAGTTACACAAGTTTCACTCTAGTTACTTCTCTTCAACTCTTCGGTCTACTAGAGCAGTATTATTTTTTCTATTTTTTTTACATACAAATAAATATACTTAAATACCATGGTATGGTAATAGTAACCATACTACTAGTTTAGTAATATAGTGTAGGGTACTTGAAGATATATGAATCGATATTGTCTTTCTCACTGGCCTAAAGCATTTTACGATTCTTTTTTTTTATTTGAACTCTATTGCTTTCTCTCAAAAGACTTACACATATTTACTACTTGACTTGGCATTTGCTTAAGCTGAGGATTTTTTTTGCAAAAAAAACATATAAAGAAAACTTTCAGTGTTTTATAGGGCTATTGAACTCCATACAAATTATACTAGTAGAAAGTACCCACGACGTATAGAAAGTTGAAAGTATTAAGGGGACTTATTTGCTTATGTTGTGTTTTCTAAATCTTAAATTTGCATACAAATTACCCGCTTTTTTCTACTATTTATGGAAGGATATACTGAGAGAAATATGTGTAAATAAATAACTTTAAGTATTAGTTTAAACTTAAACTTTCACTTGATCTTGCAGAGAAATATAGTGCTTATAGTACCTACCTACATTTATATAAGAATGCTTTACTTTAACTCTATCAGTATTTAAATTGGTTCATGTGGTGCTGGTATTACTACTGAGAATATAAAGAAACTTGATTTCTAACCCTAAAGTTGATTAAGGGGTGGGTTTTACTAAACTAATTTACTAAACTACATTTTCAAAAACTTTCCAGATTCCGATTCCAATTTCCAAAAGTTATAGAGTAAGTAGTAGGTACAGCCACTTACCTTCATCCTAATAAAGGTGCTACTACTACATAGTACATTTAAGTAGATTATGGAGTATGGACCCTAACAGTGATGTAGTGTCTCAAAAAAAATTCAAATCTTAAAATGATTTCTTAATTATTGCCAAAATCTCCTGTGGAAAAGTAGCATCATTTTGTGATTTTAATAAAAATCACATCACAATTTTAATAAAATCACAATGGAGAAAACTCCATTGATAGAATACTGATAACTGATATACTAAGGAAGTACTGATAAAAGCTGACTATTTTATTTTTACTTTTAAATGACTATGGGATGAGTGAATATCCTGTTTTCATACTTCTATTTATAGACAAGTAAACTCAGAATCCTAAAGATAACTAAATATACGAGTAAACGAGGACAAAAATTACATTACCGCATTTTGTCGTGGTAATGCAATTTAGCCTTCAAGAAATATTTATAGAACTATCGGTATGGTAGTGTAAAAACAAGTTAAATTAATAAGGATGCTTTTTAAAAGTTTGTTAGTCAGTATAGTAGTAGTCAGAATTTACTTATTTTTGCAAAAAACTTCGAATTTCGAGGTAAAAGTCAAAGTGAAAGTAAATGCAATTATATAATAGAGTTAAACTAAATAGTGCTAGTGTGTGCTATATAATAGTATATCAGTATGTCTACTTGTAGAGTAGAATATTTAACATTTAATTCATGAGAAAAGTTCTCTTCACATTAAAATAGTTATAAAAATATTTTTTTACTCCCGCGACTTTCATTTCATTCTTAATATTTATGCTTATGCTTATAGTCCTATGTGGTTCTTATACGATTATTTAATAGACCCATAAGCTTGAAGTATTGTATATACATACTACTTTTTAGTAAGTACTAGTAGGATACTTACTTAAATTATATCTTTATAGATGAATTTCATCGAGTTGAAAAACCTAAAAATGCCAATACCAACTTAATCCTACATTATGTGTATTTATTACATATTTACTTCATTATTATTACTTGGACGATATTATTATACTTGAGAGTACTTATAATGCTGAATTTATGAACGTATTTATTTACGAACTAACTTTACTCGTTTTCGAACAAAATCTTTACCCAATGCCCAATATTTACTATACTAGATTCTATGATAGATTTTTTGTAGAACTAAACTGAAAGCTCTAATTTGGTCTCAATTTTGACTTTTTGTTGAGATCAAATAGAAATGTTATTACTTCTCAAGATATTACTACTTATAATAGGTACTCTAGAATCAAAAGATTTCATTAAATTGTCGTAAATCTGAAAAAAGCCTTAGAATTTGTGATATGCTGATACGTTTAATTGATGAGATTGTAGAATTTTTGAAATTTTCAACGACTTTTTTTACCAATTTTAATTAACTTCAAAAAGTATAAGTAATTTGAATTGCTTTAAGCATTTTTCTAAAAGTCGTTAAGCACCTTGAATATGCTATTTATGCATATGGTTTTGTACTTTGGAAAAGGTCTTTAAACTAGAATAATACATTAATTGCTTCTATGTTAAAATGTGATATTTCTTAAAGATTGTGATATTCTATATTTAATGAAACGAGCTACAGATAATTTTTTGAATTGAGTTGCCCTTATTCTGTATATTTTTCTGAGGTCAAAAAAAATCGGAACGCCCTTCATTCTAATGCTTCTACTGCTGGATTTTATTTGGACTTTTGCAGGACTTTCAAAGACAGAATTTAATTTCCAAAAACTTCTACAACAGACTTCATAGCTTTAGTTTGTACTCTACATTATGTACATTTTAGAAAAAATACTTGAAAAATACGAGATAGGTATAGCAATGCAAGTTTATTTTTTCTTACGATACTTGGGACTTTGACTTTTATTGTACTGATAGTATAGTAGCAATATATAGCCTGGTTGCTTTTATTTAACCTATTTTTTTCATTTCAAATTTTAACTTTCAACTCAGAGATTAAATTTGCGAAAAACTTTTCTACTCTCAAGTTAATTTCTTTAAAATGCAAATGAGGGTGGGGGCAAAAAATTTATTCTTTCTAAATTTCTAAATAAAGCTTCATTTTACTTGATCTAGTTTACTAGTTGGTACTGATAGTACTGCCAGTAAAGGGCAAAAGCCAAGATTTTGCATCTTCAACTGTATTATTAAGCACTACTTGTACTGATAGTCGTAATAGGGGTATATTAGAGATAGTTTGGAAAGGAAACATTTTTAAAATTCAAAAATATTTTATAAAATAATTAATTTTTTTTACAAATTTTAAAAATTTATTTGTAAAACGGTTGAAATATTTACAGTTTGAAATATCTATAAACTAAACCCATCGACAATCGATGGGTTTAAGTCCTTATTTTGGGAACTTTGAGAAAAAGTCCTTATTTTGACCTGTTTGTTTGAGAATATCTTGGCTATAGATAAGTACAAAAATTAGTCAAAATAAATCAGGTTGATTAAAACAGATTGATCTGAATAAAGAGTGGTCATATTTTTTAAAGAATTATAGAACTATTCCTAATCAACCCCTAATCCAAATTGTGAATATTTTTAGTAAAATGTAAGTTGTTGACCATTAAAGAAATGAGCTTATATTCATAAATATTAAGATACAAATATAAATAATTTCTTTTTCCTTGTTCTTTCTTGCGGTCCTTGTACATAGTATAAGTTATTAAGATTGCTTTAGTAGTAAATATAAATGTCCTTTATTTTATAATACTACATAGTACTAGTATCCATTATGTATTTGCACTGTATAAATATAAATAACTAGAGTAAAAGAAAGAGAAACTTTTCCAGAGATTTATCTCTGGCCAAACATTTTCTAATAGAGGAAGAAATAGAAGAAATCTGAATCGGACTTGGGACTTGACTTATCCGAAGAACTTTATGATGATTTAATACTCTTAAATAAAACGATATAAACCATTATACTATCAGTGTTCACTACCAAATATACCCTTATAGGGTAAGATACATAGTTACAAGCATACAGAGTCACCTAAAAAAGCATCAAAGCCTTTGTCCTCTATTTAGTAATTTAGTTTTATTTTAAAAAATATTTGAAAATATAGTAGGGTACCTATGTAGGCTTATAAAAAATGGTTTTGTTTATAATAAGTTTATAATTTCAATAATTTAGTTAATTTTAATCACTGATAGTGGTATTCTTATCACAATTTTTAATTTGAACTCCTTGTTTTCGTCCATTTTAGTAAATTACCAAATCTAGAATTTCTATAAAAGTTCCTTATAATCTCTTTATTTAGAAATAGGACAAAAAAGGAAATATTGCAAAGTAATTTGGTTAAAAATAACTTTTTGTGAGCTTCCGAGATTGCCTTAAGGTGAATAGGTATTTCTAGGATTTCAGGATCAAGACAATAGGAAAAGAATAAGTAAGCTTTATGTGCTCTTTAACCTTGCTTTTCACAAAACCTACTATTTTTCCCTACCTCTCTTATATTCTACAAGTCTTTACACTTTTACTTGTAGAGTAAAATTTATATATAAAGTATTAAAATCATTAAAAACCTTTATAGTAATAATAATAAGGATTTATGAATTATGTTCATAGTTTCTGATCTTAAATGTAGGGTACTTTATAGAGACAGTACACTGTAAAAGGGTTCCAATATTAATCTCGAGCACTTATTTCTCTTATTTAAAACTCGGCCACCAAAAATCCAAGACCAGAACGAACGAAAATTTTCGAATTTCGGTTTGGTAGAAGAATAAAATAAAATGAAGTAGTTTATATGGTCTAATCTCAAGAAATATTACATCTAGTAAAATATTGCCGTAAGCTTTAACTATACTGCAAATACTGTAGTATCTAGTACCTACTACAAATACTCTAATACCAGTACCTAGTACCTAGACCTAGTATGTAGTTTGTATTTTTTTTTAGATCTAATGCTATACTTAAGTATCTTTACAGTACAAGTATCTTAAGTAAGAAAAAAGAAACTCTTTTTTGAATCTAATGGTTTTTATCCACTCTAATAATAGCATTTGTATTACTTTACGTAGGTACTTATACTATAGTATCAGATAGTTAGTATCTTGTACTATCTTTAGTACTATAACTAACATTGTGGAGATGAATAGAAATTATTCTTTTTACCCTCAAAAAAAAAGAAATAAAATTTGGAATGTGGAAAGTATGTAGAGAAACTGCAATACTGAGAATTTTTGAAATGAAAAGCAAAGTTTTTGACTCCATTTGAATTTAAAAGAGTTGAATTTTTGAGTATGAAAAAAGTGCTTTTTATTATCATAAATCATCGTATTCAAATTTATGCATTTACTTGTAGTAGTTGGACTTTGTGAACCTACTAGCCTACTGAAAATGAATATTTTAATAAATTATTTATTATAGATTTCAAATAAACTCCAAACTTATATCTATAATAATATTAAAACAGATTCCGATCAAGAATCAGTCAGAGTGTATTATTCTAGGTACTTATTGTCGATTTAAAGTACACAAATCCAATTTAAAAATAAGTAGGGGTAGATTAGGTATAAATCGGAATCATTTTTCAAATTCGAACTCCAATACTTGGATGAAGGATTATTTAGACATGAAATTTGTATGCAAATAATCTATAGATATGCAAATAGTCAAAAATAACAATATACACAGTATTATGGTGAAAACTGAGCGTCCAAATTTCAAAAACAAAAACATTTCAAAACTACCTCTAATCAACCCCTAATAAAAGTTATAGATCTTTAAATAAGCATTTTAATTCTAAATTTTAGGCTTTATTGAATGCTAAATTGATTGCAAAATTTGCCTTATAATGTAATTTAGAGTAAAATATTTATCGATATCTGTAATAAATATTTTTATATTTTTAATAAACTTTATTTTAAAAAGTCTCAAGTAATTTGATAAAATTTTATTGGTTTTGAGAAAAAGTGAACTTGCCCGGATTTTTTTTGAGAATCAAAAGAAGTTATAAAAATTTAAAAGAAAGATTTCCATTTCCTCTTTATAAGTAGTTGTTAGAAGTTTGAATGTAAAAGTTGAACATTTGAAAAAAAAACCCACAGTTTTAGTAATTTTAACTATTGAGTTTGAGTATGTGAATTCATTTCATGCTAGGAATTTAAAATTTTCAAAACTAAAACTTGGTAAATTAAGTAGAAGAGCTAGGACAAAAAAAAGTTGGCTCTTTTTTGGGTCACGAATTTGAATTTGAATTCGATCAAAATTGCATTTATTTCATATGAAAATACATACATAATACCTAGGCCTAGAAGATAGTAATATCTGTAATTCTAATTTCAAGTGAGAATTCTACTCGTAGGAATGATTTCTAATTATATTATACGTTTAATATTAGGTGTATATCAGTGTATAGAATGTAAATGAAATAATTTCAAGTTCGAAACCCAATTAAAATTTGATAAAACTGCTCAAAAGAAACTGAAAGTTTTGCAGTTTTCGAAATTAACAAGTATATTACAGTAGTATCCAATGGTTAAACTTTTCTTTTAAAATTTATTTCCTACATGCTACATACTATAATGGTACTTAATACATAGGTACTTTCTGCTATCACCTATCAGTGTTGGCATTTTTCCATCTTTTAAAAGAGTAGAAATGTCAAAATATATGACTAGAAATTTTAAAACATTTTCTCATTTTGAATACTTTCTAAAAGAAAGCTAAACTAAGGGTTTTTATCAAAAAAATTCAATTTATTTCATTTATATCATCTAATTTTATCCGGATATGCCAACACTGGCTAGTATTCTGTAGCCACTTGAATAGTAAATAGGTTTTTGAACGTGAATATCACTCTAGTTCAAGGATTTAATAAAAATTAATTCGAGTAGGAGTAGGTAGGTAAAGTAAGTACTAAAATACCTAGTAAGAAAAAATAGTCAAAATTGTTAGCTGTATCTAACTTAGGTACTTACTAGGATAGGTAGGATATAAGTACCTACTTACTACTTACCTATTGAGTTAGAACATTAAAGAAACCTTTGAACTTTTTTGTCGATTATTACCCAAGTCTTTTAGTGAAATTAACTTTTAATAGCAATTATTTGTCAATCAGGCTAAGAGCTCTGTTTTATTTGAACAATCAAATCAAAGTCAATTTTTACTTTTTCATTTATTGTACACTAGCTACCGATACCTACTATATAGACATTCTAAAATAGAACAAGTTTTTTTGACAAGATTTTTCGATTAAAAATTTAGGTAAATTTTTTAATTTCTGTCATTTTGTTCAATAGAATTCAAGTTCTCTAAATAGTGAAAATTGACAATTTTGATCTATCCATTTCTTTGAAAAAAATGGCATTTTAAAGAGAATATTTGTACGATTTTGAGAAAATAATTAAAAAATTTAGTGAAAAAAGTGCACTTTTCACCTTTTTTAAAGGTTGATTTCTATTTATAAATGATTTCTCATTTCTCTCGAGGATTAGAAAAATAGAAGGTAGACTAATCAAAGTAATCATGTAAATAAGGAAAATTAATAATTAATCACTGAATTTGTAGTAAATTGCTCATCGTGCCTCACTTAATTTGCCTTTTAATAAATCTCCAAAATATCCACGAAAACAAAGCATTAATAAAGAAACAAAAGTTTTATAATTTGCAACAAGTTTATTATGTACTAATACAAGTATGTAGTTGGTATGTAAGTACAAGTAGGGTACTTACTACTATTATGGGTAATGTATTGTATAGAACATTGTATGTAAATTTGGGTCAAACTTTCAGATTAGAAAGTGATTTGAAATATTTACAAAATGAAATTTATTTCTCTGAGGCATACTAATAGAGCTAAATCTATCTATAAAGTCTATAAATATTATTATATCTAACTACAAGGATGTGAACATACCTACAGATAAAATTCATAATCAAAAACTCGTTGCAAATATTTAGTACCAATTACAATTTAGAATTTTCTTTTAAACCCTACAAAGACTACAGTTAAACTTGATTCTAAACGCATTTACTTAAAATTTTTATATATTTTCATTTCAAAAATCCAGAGGTAGGTATGATAAATTAAAATTTTACATTTTACGTTTAATTTCAAAGTAATCAAGAAAATTAAATTATAATAAGAACCTTTCAATTTTGCTAAACAAATTCTAATATACCTATTGGTTGGTTATTTCTTATTTTTTAGCTAGTACCTACATTATATAGAAATGTAACTGTACTAGTACACTAATAACACAATTCAATCTCATGATGAACTAGTAGAGCAAGCCAAAATAATTTTCTCTGGAGTTGCTGGAGAATCCAGTGGGAAATCTGCTGAGAACCCAAGACATTTTCGAAATTCCGAGATTCCGTTCTTAATTGCTAGAAAAACAGAGCAGGAGAGTAGAAGCGGAGGCTCACCGATTGCCTGTTTAAGAATTTATTTATTTTTTTAGAACAAAATTACAAACCAGGTCAAACCGCCTAGTAGGTAAGTATTGTATTTAGAATGGTAATAGATACCTACTTACCTATTTATGTAATTTAAGGTATAAAAATAAAATTTTGAGGTTACCTTTGAAGAATATATTGCCTTTGGATTCGAACTGCCTTTCAAAATAGTCACATTAAATTCATTCGGGATAGTAGAGACCGATGGTATTTTGTAATTTTGAGGTGAAGTTGTTTTCAATTCACCAGATTTTGAATCAATTATCAGTTCTTCTGATGTAAAGAACCCCACACCTTTTAAAAAATTAAAATGTTGCCATTTTTTACCATATTTAGACTATAAATTAAGGTTTGACGCTAAATTTTGATATTTTTGAGCAAAATCGCAGCTCTTATTAAGCGAATTTATTTTGAAAATAAACTTACCTTGTATAAATGCTCCCTCAATTTGGCCAATATCAATAGCTTTAAGATAAGACAATTTAAATTAACTAATTTAAGGCAAAAATGTATATTTTAATTTTAATCTACCTGGATTTAAACTCTGACCAACATCCATTACTATATCTGTTCTTAAAATCTAAAAAAGCAGCAAATTAAAGTCTTTTCGAAATAGTTTTCAAAATTTTCGTTATATTAATACCTTATATTCTCCAGTAAGGCAGTCGATTTCGACCTCAGAACAAGCTGCTCCAGTTGAAAAATAATTATACGGGGAACCTTTCATAGTCTTTATATCACTATAACCCATTTCAGGGATTCTGGAATGAAAGAAAAACAATTAAAGTTTATTTGAGAAAAATTCAATTAATTAAATTGTCATTGTCACTTGTAAAATCCACTAGCTGATAAATCAACTCTGTTTAAATAGGCATCTTGGACGATCTCTTCAAATGGGGCATTTGGCTTTAGTTCTTTAAAGGGTTTCAATCTCTCACTCAACTTTTGACAAGCCATCTTCAAAAGAAAGTATATTCTTACAATTTTAATAAAGGTTTTAGATTCAAAAAAATCATACAAGAACTGCCATTCCAGACATGTCTGTACTTGAACTTGCAGCAGTTGGAGATGAATTGATGATTTTGTCAGTTGCTGTTTCAATCACCTTGAAAAGGTAGAAATTGATTTTTAAATATTTCAAAATATCACAAAAAGATAGGCATATTGGTAAAGAAATGTTTTACCCTTATTTTATCGGATTTTGAGGAGATACCAAGTTCTCTGGAAGCAATCTTACATAAGTAAAAATTTTCAAAATTACAAGTCAGTAGGATATTATAGTCAGCATTACATGAAAATTTGGATTGAAGCTTTTAAGCTTGATTCTTTCAATCTATAGACTCTATTGTAGGTAATTTGAATATTTCAATTTGATTTTTTTTGGTTCAGATTAACAATATACTGATACCTAATTATTAATTATTAATATTTCGATTGATTTTTTTGATTTAAATTATTGTCTTATAAATTACAAAATAATTTTTTTCTGGAATTTTCTACCAACGAACCTGTATGAGTTTAGTATAAAGCCCCTGTCCAATTTCCACACCTCCTTGGTTCAGAATCACAGACCCATCCTGGTAAATATGAACTAGTGCTGATGCCTGATTTAAATGTAAGGCTGTAAACCCGACACCATATTGCATGGGATTTATCGATAGCCCACGTTTAATCCATTTATTCTCTCTGAAATTACATAAAATATTTATAATGTCATGAAAATACGCACTCCCCCAACCAATTTAATAATTTATGATACAAACTAAACAGTATCTACACAAATTCACAAACTTATATAAAGGTAAAATTGCGTATTGCGTAATTTCCACACAAAATAGCAAGCAAAGTGTAAAATAATTCAATTAATTGTTCTACACATTGTATTATTGTATATATTTGTAAGGTACTTATTGAATTGTTTGATTTTCTCGAATCTTTCGGAAAAGTTTGAGCTTTCGATGCAACTTTCCCAGCATTTGAGGATATTCGAACTCTCCATAATTTGTCCATAAGGGGTGACCTGGTTTTCTTTGTAGAAATTTATACTTCGAATCTAAATCCCAATCATAGGCTATGTCAAAGTACTTAAAAAGGATCTTTTAACTAATTAAAATAAATATAGTATGTAGTACAATACTTCATTTGGATCCCTATTCAAATGCGTAGCAATCCTTTGTAGGATATTTTCTATTATAAGAACTGCTTGAGGTGCTCCTATTCGAAATTATAAATTTTATTGTATTTTCGTAATTTCGATATGATATGACTATGTAAAATTATTTTTTTAAACGTTAGACTAAAACCTGTTCCACGCATTGAGGTGTTTGAGGGTATATTTGTCTTGCAAACTTTTCCATTCAATTTTATATTTGGAATATAGTAAGCATTATCAATGTTCAGTAGAGCTCTTTCAATTGCCTAAAAGTTCAAAAAATCGATTATTTTGATCACACTTGACCAAATTTATTATTAAAATTCAAGTCCTAAGTCCTAACTGATACGAGTTAAAATTATTTAAGGCTGTGCTAAAAAAACAAAATTTTATCATTTAAAAATATATTTTAGCAAATAGTGAGTCAATTTTTCCAGCTTTTAAGCCGTTTCAAGAAAATTTAGTAAAATTCAAGTTTGAGATGCTTTCTAGTAAAGCATTTAAGATAATGTTATGTATTTTTGATATATTAGATCTATAATTGATTGAATATTTTTTGAATTTTGCATAATATAATAGTCTAGACTTTTTTCTGTAAAATGATTTAAATTCAAATCATCAAACGTGATTTTTTAAGAACTTACAGCCATTGAGACATCAAGTGAAATGCCAGCATTGCAAAAGAGATTCATTTCCAGTCCAATTAATTTACCATCAGGCTGAAATCCAACACGGTAATTTGCCTCGAAATGATTTCTTTTCCCTGAAATCCGCATATCTGTGTCTCTGTCGAGAACTAACCGGACTGGTTTCCCAAATCTAGAAGAATTACATTAGCCAAGTTAGTAGGAGTCATTACGACACTTTAAATTATCTAAAAAGTAGAGTATTATATAAGTACTTATACTAGCACTACTATTATTAGTACATAGTATGAATTCTAGAATGCTTTAAATAGGAATTTGATTAGGAGAAAGTAGAGAAAGTTGAATAAAAAACGGTTTCACCATCATAAACACGGATATTAAAAGATTTTTTTTGAGGAAAAAACACATTTAGCAATAAATAATGATATTTTAAAGGTTACTTTTTAGCTGCAATTGCTACTGGTAATGCAACGAGTAGACAACGAGCCTCTTTCCCGCCAAATCCTCCGCCTACTCTGGTCACTTTGACAATCACCTTATTCAGTGGAACACCCAGTACGTGAGCGACTTGAGACTGAAATTTTTAAATTAAAAAAATTGAATGTCCTAATCAATAAATCAATATAAAGCATTGATAAAATGTCCAATTAGTCGTATATTCATATAATAATGAGTTAATAGAAGACTTTTCGATAGATCCAGTTTATCTGACTACCTTTTATACTGTATTTCTTGGGTAAAAATCTAAAATCTAAAAATTTTGCTATCTGATGTAAGTACTAATTCTAAAGATAAGTACCTACTGGTTTTGCTAGCCAAATATTAATTGCCCCCTATTTCAACCACGATATCTGAACCTTGAGCACTTAATTAGATTTATTGCTAGTCCCCAAGCTAGGTGTAGGTTAATTTAAATGACTAATTTAAATGGTTAATTTCTCGTTATTATTATCTCGCATTCAAACTGGTATAAAAGCTCAAAATCTGTTTCAAATTTAAATATATAGGTTAGGTACCTATACTTTACTCAAAATATGTTGTAAAAAAAGTAAGGGAAAGTAAAAGAAAGTTTATAAATATTCTTGTAAAATATTTTTAAAAATCAAAATACAATTTTGATCTAAAAATTTGTGACTTCGTTTGCTTTGGTAAGAATCAAATGGATTTTTTTGTACCAACCTGAACTCCAGTAGGATTCTGAGTTGATGACATTATTGTCATTTCTTCATCTCCTCCATCACCTGAGGGGATGGCTATAGCGACTTGTGGTTCCAGGTAGAAATGTGCCTTATAGTCATATCATACTTATAATTATACTTATAATTGTAATCATTTTACCTGGCTTCCTATACTCATGGTGCCATCCAAAACATTCAAATTCATTCTAGGATCTCCAAAAACACGATCTATATCACTTTCACCGCAATTTAAACTCATCTCGAAGTCATCGTAAAAAGAACCAGCTGTAATTGCATCCTAGATTTGAATATTATATTATGGTAGTAAAATACAGTAGTAGAATAGGATGTAAATGGAAAATTTAAAATTTGAATTTAAATATAATTTATGATTCACATTAGTTTTATATACCTGAATTGTTATAATGGGCTTGTATTCTTCGCCGTAATGGACTTGAATTAGTTCTAAGGCTAAATGGGCCATTTGTGGGGTCTCGGCAATGACTGCACCCAATATTTGACCATGATGAGTAACCTAAAAGTATAGAAAATCCAAGAAAATAGATCAAATTAGTTAGATTTTAACTAATTTTAATAGTATTGTTTTTATATATTACCCTCGAATCAGCAAACAATTCCTCATCTTTGATAACTAGTCCAAATAAATTTTGTTCTTTTGATGGTAAATCCTCCCTAGAAATGAATCCAACATATCCTTTAATGTTTGAGCATTGACTTGTGTCAATTTTGACAATTTTTGCACAAGCCCTGGTTGAAATGAGAAGTGACATCGATAATTCGCCATCATATTTATTGAGATCGTCTGTAAATATGGCTTGTCCAGTTGCATGCTTATATGCAGATATATGGGGAATTGGCTGTCCAATTGTATCATAATTGTGAAGTTTGTCATCTATCTAGAAAACAAAATTACTTTTTTCATCAATATACAATCAATATATTATCACATCAATCAGCCTTTTTTCTATTCTTTTTTATTCATTTAATTTGGCTCTGAAATTTTGAATAATTTGTGTTCAAATTAACTATTTTTAGCGTTCTTTCAAAACCAAAATCAGGTTTTCAGAGTTTAAGAATATAAATGAATCTCCTTACCAGTGAAAAAATCTGACTTGCTTTAAAATCCTCGTCTCGGCTTTGGATTTTTGACCTTCCATTTTGTAGAAAGTCGAAAAATTTCGTGTTTATTCTGCAATCGAAATCGAAATCGAAATAGGCAAATCAGTATACCTTGATTGTACCTAAGTATATACGTTTGTTAGATTCATTTTTCAAACTTACTTTTGCAGTAATTTTTCGATATAGTTTGATGCAAAATCTTCATTTAATTTACATTTTGAAAGGAAATTTTTGGCAGATTTCTCCAATTCAGTTTGAAATTTATCATTCAATAGCCTAGAAATCAAAATTTGATTAAAAATTTAATCGTATAATTTGTCAATTTGTAATTCATACAGTGGATTATCAAACACTTTTTTAAAAACAAATCTCTTCAGTGCAAGTCCCCCATATGCAAATTTCATTTCTTTAACTTTTTTATCAACAGCATCATCGGATTCATCTAAGGTTATTGTATATGCACAATTTACAATAGCTAAATCATTCTCTGGTCTTTTACAATGTTTATAACACCATATAACTTGATTCTAAATTGGGAAAAAAAGTCATAAATTTAAAAGATAAAGTAAAGTTCAATAATTATTAGGTATGATTAAAAGAGATAATAAATTAAAGTAGGTACCTTTGTGGTAAATGGGATTTCAAGTGCTATAATAATTAATTTCCTCTCTTCTACAGGCAAAGTGCAGCTTTCACTAATTAAACCAGTTTCTAAAAGATTTCATTAATCTTAATTTATTGATTATATCCTTTAGACTTATAGGAACAGGTCATAGAAGGTATTTTAAAATTGAAAATTTGCAAATACTTACCTGGGTCAAATACTTTCAAACTCCAACCCAATCCAATAAATAAGATTTGCAAATCTGAGGCTGCATTTTTAGTCATTAGAGATCCGCCAATTGTCTAAATTGCAAAATTTTAATTTGAAAGCTAAATAAACCAGTAATGAGAAACTCTATTTTAACTCTATTTTTGTCAAAGCTTGATCTTTCAGAGCTAAGAAAGCTTTATAAGTTCTAAAAATATTATGAATTTACGGCAGAATTTCTTATTTGAGGTGATCCAATTCTCCCCAATATGTCTAAAATGGCATCAAATCCTCTGGTTTTACCTAAAAATTAGAATTTTAAGAAAATATTTTATCATTTTTTAGGAATTACTGATAAATTACTTTCAAATCTTGTTTTAATAGATTGTAGATATTCAATAAGACTTCCAATACTTTCTCCAGCTCCAATTTTAACAAAATCTTCAAAAATTTCAAATCCCCTCATTTCCACAACATTTCTTACTAGGATAATTGAAGATTTTTCATTTTCTTTAAAATACATAGAATCTGTTCCTCCGGCTATAATTGCTGGATTTTGTCCATTTTTAAGTAATCTGGATAATTCAAGAAGAGATCTAGGCTCAGGCCATTTAGCCAAAGGACCTTGAGAGGTTGAAAGTGTTGTAAGATTCTCAAATTTACTCCAAAATTCACTCTAAAAAAATCGAGAAAATGCATTATCTATTACTGATAGGTGCCATATAATATAATATGGGTAGTAGGTAGTTCATTGCATTAATAAAATGATGGTTGAGTTAGGTTTGAAACTTACAAGAATTTTGTGGATTTTATCAAAGTCTATATCTGCCTTGAGGTTAATTTTTCTCGGGTGCTGGAGCCCTTCTTTTGTTCCATTTTGATCGAATAAATCGACCAAATCCTCGATTTCAATTTCATTTACTTTCCCAGCACCAGTAATACGACCGCAAGCTGTCAAACATTTCTCAAAAGATTGAACAATAGGTCGGTAGCCAGTGCATCGACAAAGATTCCCTGAAAAATATAATAAATTTCATCTATTTTTATTTCGTTTTCTTTGTATTTTGTATTGAGGTTTTTTTTGTTTCAAATTTCATGCAACATTGAGATCAAATATCAATCAAAATAACTAGAATTCTAGTAAAAGGTCTAAAAAGTTTTCTTTATAAACTTTATTATAAGTAGATTATAATTATATCTATTTTGATAAGCTATAAGTGTTACTATTTTTATACTCTTTTTTACTTTTTCAAAAAGAATTTTTCCAAATGTAAGATTTTACTCGCTCAATTGTTGTCAAAATTTATACAATTTTGTTATAAATAGGAATAGGTACCCTACTCTTAAATCACTTATACTGACACTGATACTGATAATAGGACTTGCTGTAAAAAAACTGATTTACAGAAATAGTTTAAGTACTTATATAGTACTTTTATAAACAAAAGTATAATGTACTTTTGTAGCTGTAGACAGTAAGTATGATCTTTTTACATTTGAGCAAATGGGCATTGAATAATTCATATTTAGGTACTAGAATTTTTTTTATAAAATTTGAAAACTTTTCATAATTTCCAGACAGACAGATGCAGAACAAGACCAGACTAACCTTGAATTGCTTTTTTTATTTCACCAACTTTGCAACTTTTTTCTGATGCATTTTCAAGCTCTTTAAGAGTACTTGTAGCAGGTGTTTTATGCAACGATGAATACATGGACATGACCTATCAGAAAAAATATTTAGTTTAAAAACATTATATTAACTTAGATTGATATTGACCATTCCAGGTGTACAAAATCCACATTGAGTTCCATTGCCTTGAGATATTGCATCCTAAAAATGTATTACAAGTACTTATAATAATTACAATTTCTTTCAAAAAATAATAAAAAAAACCTGTAGATAATGACAAGAATTCTCAGTTGAATTCGATAGGCCTTCAATAGTCAGGATATGATGGCCATGAAGTTGCCCAATTGGGGTAATACAAGCATTTACCGAATAATTCCTATATCGAAAACAGAGATAGCCTTATTTTTTTAAATTCATAATTATGTAATTTTAGTACTAACTTGATTTTATCAGTTCCCAAATCATAACTTGAAATTAGGACAGTACAAGATCCACAACCACCAACACCACATCCTATCTTTGTTCCAATTAGCTTCACTTTTTTGCGAAAAAAATATATCAAAATTTCATTATTTTAAATTATAAATATTCTTACATTCTTTCCTAATGTACTGAGCAATATTTAATGTCAATGAAATCTCGTTTGACACCTCAACCTACAAGTTAAGAATATCAAGATAATTAATAGTCTTATACTATTTTATATACAGTACCTATCTATGATGACTTACCAGCTTCCCATTGACAAAAAATTGCAATTTATCCGACATTTTAAGGGATTATAACACCGGTATAGTATTGGCTAAAAAGTACAAATAAAACTCAATAATCTGTAGATATTATTTGTAAATACACTATTTCTATAATAATTTTAAAAAAACTAAGCTATATAATTTATATAATATATGTATTTATATTATAAATGATTAAGTCTAATTGTAATTCTAAACCTAGTATTATCTCTAGACATGTTCATGAATACATAAAGCTGATATGACAGGACAGATAGTAGATATGGTTAATATCTACGAGATATAGGTAATACGACCTTGAAATCTTATTCAAAGTAATTCAAAGCACAATAAATTTAGATTGATATTAATAATTTCGTACTTACAGATATATGTATCAGAACTGGTATTTTTGAATGCAAATGTAAACAAAATATTATGAATAATACCTACCTATATTATGTACGAGTATCTTGAATCTTGAGTTGTCCTACTCATATATTGAACAATCTTTAGAGTACCCTACTTTAGACAAATATATTAACTAAGTACTTACTAGATTTTATATACCTAATATGAAAAACTAGTATTGCAAGTATTATTGGTAAATTTTAATATATTTTGACTAATAAGTTTTTATTTACATAACTAAACTAACATGAAAAATGGTATTTTTTTAAATGATAGGTTTTTCTTTAAAATTAACAATATTACACAACCTGCAATTTATTGTTCAATTCAACTCTGAAAAAACCGATTTTATACCCTAACTCCAATATGTATTTTCTACAAGTAAAATTGAAACCAAAGGTTTTTCGGAGATCAATCAAATGAATTGGCTATAATTAGGATAAATAAATAAAAACTGATTTAAAATTTTAGAATTCTAGCTTGAATTTAGCAAAAAAAAATTCCTCAAAACTACGGTTTGTAAATAGAGTAAATAAAATTAAAAAATTATTGTAAAATTTAGCCATAATAGCCTATCTCAAAAATTAATAAAATAAAAAAATGATCAAAATATATAATAAATTTCATTCAAAAGTAAAAGTAAATAAGCATTTGACTTTTTTTTCTTAGATGCCTAAATGAGTTTTCTTTTTTGCTGAGACAGTCAAAGTCAATACACTAGTAGGGTACTATAGTACTAGTAGTCTTAAGTAATCGTCTGAGAAGTTAATAAATTCCAGTTTGAAAAATGACAAAAGTGACACTTCAGACTCGGAAATAAAGACACGACAGCTTTTTTTACCCCGGCTCGAGTCTAAATACACCAAACTTGGCATTTATCAATGTCTTCAGTCTTCAAGGCAATTTCCCTTCAAACCAATATTTATTTTCCCATATCAAAGATCTACAGTATACCTTACAGAGCCTTGAACTTCTTGTACTTTAAGACTGTACTACTACTTATATTAGTAGGGTACTTGTATCCTATCCAGTATATCCTTATTTATTCGAAAATGTGAGACTTTGATAACTCTTTCTTATTAAAGATAAAATTGTCTTTTTTCTCCTTTATTTAACTCTAACTCTAAAAGCAAAAAAATGCATTCTTTTGTAGTCTATAGTCTATAGGTATAATAATAATCAAAATATTGGTACTTGGTACCTATACCTATATGAAGGAACTTTTAGCTCGATTACTTACAAAGATACTTTATTCATAGAATCAAATCAAATAAATATAATTTTAGATACTATTCTGTATTATAATAACAGATAACAAATTCTCTTCAATTATTTTAAACTGATAAAGTTTATGAATTTCAAGTCTCTAAAAATATAAAATTTGACTCAAATGTTGCTCAAAAATTCTCATAAATACGACATATTATAATTTTTATGAAATTTTAGGTCTAATTACTAATTCAAAATTGCTAATTGTGAACAATTTTGTGATGGATATATTGACCTGAAATAAAAATTTAACTAGTTTTTGATGTTATCTTTATTTTATAACTTTATTCTATCAGTATAATTAGTTACATTTTATGCATATGATTGAAAATCTGAATATTTTGCGAGCTTTCGATGTTTTGGAAATATGCTCGAAAAAGGCATCAACCCTTATACTACAATGCTAGTAGGACTACAGTAATAAGGAAATAAGAAGTCTCAAGTAAATCCAACCTTGATTGTCTCTTGATATTGCATTCGACTCGGTCGACTTTCAAGTTCTTGCTTAAATGCAGGGATTAGGAATAAATCCAATATAAAAGCAATACAATTATTCCCCGTTCTTTTCATTCCATTTCCTCTACTTCTTCTGAAATATACTTTCCCTTGCACTGCACTTTGATTTATAGCTCTGACAATACTTCCGGGGTGGGTAGAAAAAAAATGAAATTACCATTTGAATATTGTTCAAATACCCAGTAGGCCATTTATTATATATTTTTTGGGTACTCTATACATATATACTAGCATTATTATTATGATCGAGTCCCTTTTTGAAGGCTTAAATAAAGAGTTTGGATAAGTAAAGGTGAATTCAAGCGACAAACTTGCGGTATTTTTTTACTTATTTTTCTGGACAATTGGTTTTGCTCGCTTGGTTTTTTGGGAAAACTCGTGTAGAATCTGAGAGAATGGAGAAAGTTTTTAAATTTGAACAGAATTTATACTTTTAAATGTCATTTTATGATAGAATTAAATTCAAAAAGATAGTTTTTTTGAAAAAATAATTAATTTATCTTAAACGTCAAGGTACCACCATGAATATGTTAAAGAGAAATATTTTCACTTTTGAAGCCATCAGAAGAAGAAATATCTGGGGATTTATGAATCGATTAAATACATTAGATAATAATATTGTTAATACTGTATACTTTTCAAATTATTTTAAAAATTCAAGAATGAATTCTTCTTGGAACTCTCTCCTCTACATTAATAATTGTTAATATTATTTACACATTATCGTTTACTACATATGGAATTGTAATCCAAATTTTATGATTCTGAAATAAACTCACAATAAACTCACAATATATTAATCTTTCTCAAAATAAAATTTTATTAATCGTCTATTTTTTAACATTCTATACCTAAGACATATTATATTCGTGTAACATATGAATCAGAACTAAATTATACTTGTACAAGTCAAAAACTTTTAAGCAATTACTTTTGGATGTCATTTGAGATATTGAAAATACTTATCTTTAGTGTAATAATCGTAAGTCATAATTGGGGGCGAGGTTCGTGGACTTGATTTTAATTCTAACCCTATAAAAGATTTATTTTTGTTTTTACTTTTTTGTTCACTTATCCTTATATTTAGATACATTCGATCATTTCAAGTTTTTGAACTTGCAGTTATTTTGACATAAAATATTTGGATTTGTAGGATTTTGTTAGAATTTTGATTCTGGATTATAGGTCAATTATTAGAGTGGTTACTAGGTGATATAGAATGTATAATTAATTTTTTTTCTGAAATTGAAAAGGTTAAGATTCAATTTGAGATCAGATTCAGTTAATTCAGCTCTGAAAAACAATATTTTAGTATGCTATACTTTACATTATTATGAGTTAGTATTAGACCAAAAGCCGAATGAGTTGGATATAATTAGTTTAAAAATAGGGTGTAGATCATAGGCATATATAGGCATAGGTCGTAATCGTAAGTTGTAAAATGAACTATGAATCGTTTGAAGTTTGAACTATAATGGAATATTTTATTTAAATATTGATTTGAAGTTGAAGATATAATAGTTTCTAACTAATGTAAATAGTTTTTTTGTAGGGTGGGTATTGGTATTAGTTATTACTTGGACTTTAGGTACTTTTATTAACCAATTTTTATTATTTTTTATAGGTTTTGGAGTTTAGAGCAAAACTAAGGAACTAGTGACAAGAAATCCGAAAAGCACAACCAATCAAAATTTGGAATTATAAGTCATTATCAAAGTCACAGTCAACACCTCAGTTTGAATGGTCTGAAGGTCAAGAAGTCAAGAAAAATTGACTCATGGGAATTTCAATTGAATTGGATCATTTTTAATTTTGGACATATTACATCACATCCACATCTCATTCCATATTATATTCTAAAACTAAAATTAAAGGGAATAGTTCAGTTCAAAAGTTCAATGACATAGTATTAAAAACAATTTCATTTGAATTTGAATCTGAAAGTAAATACTGTGTAAGTGTAAAGCTACTTGTTTGCATCCAGTGAATTGAACTTGGATAAACATTTAAATGTAAATATTAACTAGGTACCTAGTATGTGTATAATGTTGATTTTTTTATTGAGCTCATCTATCGTTCTGTGATTCACTTTTAGTTCTTATATATCATCATAAATACAAATTTTATGAGGAAGTCAAACCAGATCTGATTGAAATTTAGAAATTGTTATAATCAAAAATATCATCGAAGATGGCTTGGATCCAAATAAGATTACAGTTCATTAGGAACTTATTTAAATATTTATATTCTTCAAATTCAAAGCTGACAATTATACTGACAATATTTATAGCATTGTTGACTTGTAAGGTTAATTCTGCTCCTTCAAGGTATTTATTTATGTCTATAATCTAAAACAATTTTAAATACAATTTGTAGATCAAGATCAAATACCTATATACCTAATTTATAGGTAATGTATTATAACTTATAATAATTTATTGTTTTTTTAGTGATGCTGAACTTGATGAAAAAGCCAAAGAAAATCACAGACTTGACTCACTTAATATCCTATTATTCACCATTTTACTCTCTCTGACCGTTCTTACAATTTGGTCATTTAAGCACCGAAGGATAAGGTTTATTACATTTAAAAATTCTTTAATCCTCATTATTTCTAAAAATTTTTTTTTGTAGATATCTCCCTGAAACTACAATGGCTGTCCTATACGGTAAGTATAAAAATTTTCATATTTTTTAACAGAATAGAAGAATAATTTATCGTTTAGTATAATATAAATATAATTGAAAATAAAGAATTTAGATATTCATATTTTATTAGATATTCATAATCATTAATTATGTAAGAAATACTAGATAGAAAATAATATTATATTTATCGGGCTTGCGTTTTCAGAATATTAAAATATAGTGTAGAGTAGGGAAACATTTTAAAGTTTAAAAAAAGCAATTTTACCTACTTTACCAGTATCATTAAAAACTTAAATAATACTTTTAGCTTTTTAAAAACAGATACCTAATCCTAATATACATACTTAACTCGTATTATAATCCAATCGATTTTCCCACAAAATTTAATATTCAGCAGCTTACTACATAGTATAGGGATAGGATATTAAAATAACTACTAATCTACTAGGTACTAATAAAATCTACTAATGTAATATGTATGTGTTAGTAATAGAATTCAGGTAAAGTAAATGTACTTAGGTAGGTACTATTTATTAAGTATGTTACATACTAATGTTGAGTATGTATAGTAAGTATTTACTACACTATAATACACTACCTATAACTATCTATAAACTCTAAATTCTAAACAAACTCGTGTATTTTTCCATTCGTTAATTAAAATTTTCTAAAATCTATTCAAGTGCATACTTACCTAATTTAATATCAAGTAGTACATAATGTAATATAATGCTGTAGCAGTGGTAGTTAGTAATGAAAATGAAATGAAACGAAACGAAACAATGTTATAATTAAATTAATATGTTCTAATCATTTGACTTGTTCTTATTATTAATTCTACTTTTGTTTGCTAAAATAGATACTACCTAATACATATTATTATGCTACATTGATAAATTATATAATGAATAATGATAAATGCGTGTTTAACATTATTGGTTTGATGGATTTAGAAAAAAATCTGTTAGCAGAAGATTTGAAGATTAGAGATTTAGAAAAGTAATTATAATATGTAAATTGTTATTCAAAAACAAAAATAATCCTAAACTTAAATCATACATATCTTTAAAATTGTATGTAGGTATACATTTTGTCTAGATACTTTGATGAGTCATGAAGTTGAAAAGTTTTTAGAATTTTCATGCTCTAGCATTTAATTTAGAGCTAATTTAAAGTTAACTAAATGGGATAACTCGTATGTATTATGTAATGGATTCTTTTCAATTCTTTTCTTATTTTCAGGTCTAATTGTTGGGGCCATTATAAGATATGCCTATCGTGAAGAAGAGGTCAGCTAACTATAAAAATACTTTAAATATAAAAATATTTATGCCTTTTTTGTGTATGTATTTTATTAGATTTCTCATCTTATTGTGGTTCCAAAGAACATGTCATACTTTAATATCTCCGAACCACCTGATATCCTATATCTACATTTGCCAAAATCTGTCAATTTTTCAATAAATAAATATCTTGGATATGTTTTCAAGGGAGAAATTAGAGAAATTGAAACGAAACAGATTGAACAAAAAGCTACATTTGACCCAGAGATATTTTTCAATATCCTCTTACCGCCTATAATATTCAACGCGGGATATGCACTGAAAAGAAAATATTTCTTTAGAAATCTTGGGGCCATTTTTACATATGCATTTATAGGTTTATACTTTTAAAATGATTTATCAAGAAAATTGAAAATATTTTAACTGTTTTATTATTTTTTAGGAACGACAATTAGTGCATTTGTCATTGGAATCATAGTCTATGGAGCTGTAGTGCTATTCAAGTCAGCTGTGACTTTTACATTTCTTGATACTCTTTACTTTGGTGCTTTGATATCTGCAACAGATCCAGTGACAATTTTGGCCATATTTCATGACCTTCATGTTGATGTTAATATGTATGCTCTCGTATTTGGTGAATCTGTTCTGAACGATGCTGTATCTATTATACTATCAAGTTCAATTCAAACTTATGGTGAAAAGTATGCTGGAAATAATGGAGGATTTGAATTTTCAGCATTTTCCCAAGCACTTGGAGTTTTTGCTTGGACATTTGTATCATCTTTTGTTATTGGAGGTGCCATGGGCTGTGGAACTGCTATATTGACAAAATTCACACATATTCGTGATTTTCCTTTATTGGAAACTGCACTCTTTGTTCTCATGTCATATAGTACCTTTTTATTGGCTGAAGCTTTGGACTTAACAGGCATTGTTGCAGTGTTGTTTTGCGGGATTTGTCAAGCTCATTATACTTATAACAATTTTTCTCGAGATTCGAGGTATTTTTTAAATGCACCCCATATCTTATTTTTTTTTGAAAGTAATTAATGTTAATTTTTTTCAGATTGAGAACTAAACAATTGTTTGAGTTGCTAAACTTTTTGGCAGAAAATTTCATATTCGTTTATATTGGAGTCAGTATGTTTACTTTTCCAAAGGTACTATAATTTATTCCTAAACATAAAATTTTATCATAACCCTAATGTCTTTTTAGCACAATTTCGAACCTGTCTTTATAATTTCTTCATTTATTGCCATCATTATCGGAAGGTATATACAATGAACCCTATTTTTTGAAGTCAGTGTGTTTACTAATCTAATCATGTACTAATATTTAATTTATACAGAGCTGCAAATATTTATCCTTTGACATGGCTATTAAATTTGGGCCGAAAAAATAAAATCTCTCCTGGATTCCAACACATGCTTTTCTTTTCTGGTAAGTATATAATTTTAAATTTCGTTCTTCAAATTCCATTCATATTGATATTATATTTTTTTTCATTAAAAAGGCTTACGAGGAGCAATTGCATTTGCCTTGGCTATCCGGAATACAACTTCGGAATCAAGACAAGCTTTATTAACTACTACTAGTTTAATAGTCATAGTCACTGTTATAGTGTGTGGTGGCATGACTAGTCAATTACTCACATGGTTTAAAATTCCGTAAGTTACAATAATTATAATTATGGACTAAACTTAATCAGTATTTTTAATTTTTTAAAAATTTTTAGTGTTGGTGTTGACGATGAAACAGAAACAGTACAACTTCACCTACGAAGTGTAAGTGATTATAGAGCAGGTCGTAGTAGTACAAATGGATACGTACAAGATGCAGGCAATGGCATTTTATTCGGAGATAGTGATAGAACTCAAGAAATCCCAATTACAAATAATTTGGTACCTATATATTTTTCGAATTCATTTCAAAACTATTTTCTGCACCTTTTTAATATTTCTAAACTTTTAACATTCTTATCTTAACTCGTTTAATTTTCATTAATATAAAAAGCTTTTTTTTAAAGGTAATATTTATATTAACAAAGGTATATTCTGTAGGGTACCTACTATTTAAATTCTCCGACTAATATGTTTCAATTGTCTAACATCTTTTATCGAAATTAATCTCAACAATCGATTTTTTTAATAATTGGTATGTAATGTATTATAATTTGAGACTTTATTTGCCATTTATTAATTGAGTACTTCCTTATACTAGAGAGTTTATAGTCACAAGTATTGAGTATTGATCACAAAAGCTTTTGTACATTTATTTATTTTTATTATATTTTTAATCATACAAAAATTCAGACGTATACTCCATTGGAAGGCTTCCCAAAAGTAAGTCTGGCCTTGCACATTAAAAATAGTCATTTTCTTGCCTTTAATTATTTTCATATTGTTTATGTTATTTTCGATTCAGATTGCATCCCCAATATACTTTATACTAATAATTTGACTAATACTTTTAATAATTTCTTTATTCTACTATGATTTGCCAATTCTTGATCTTTTCTTAAAGCGCATGGTGTTTCCTCTCTAATAACTAATTTTCTAATAACGTGTACCTCTAATATTTTTTTTCCAAATTTTACGAAATAATTGTCAAGTTTGTATTAATTTTTATTTTAGCCGGATACAAATTCAGCACAAGATCCTTATATTGAAGGAGGTACACCTAAGCCAGCTGATAAAGCACTACTAGCAAGATGGTGGCAAAACTTTGATCAGAGATTTATGAAACGTAAAAGAATTACCTATTTATAATTATTTAAGATTATTTTAGATTTCAATCAAATTAACTTTTTTTTTCTTTCACAGCATTCTTAACACATTCAAGACCTACACTTTTGGAAACTTTGCCAGTGTTTTGTACGCCTTTGGCTCGAGTTTTGACAACCACAGAACAATTAACTAATGAACGAATCGAACCGATAAATACTTTATCGGGTGATCCCACATTTTCACATTTAGATGGTCAAGATTCTAGAAGGGTAAGCAGTTTGTATACTTTTTAGGATTCGATAAAAAGTTTCCAAAATAAAAGGAAATATATATTTCAGAGATTTTTTGAATTACAATAAATAGGTTTTTATTTTTATTTTCATAATATTATAGCAGCCTAAATTTGCCTATGAACCATCTTTACTTTAGTTAGAAGGATTTTTAAGTTTACCGATTCTGAAAAAGGTTATTTTTTTATTTTATTTTTTTGTTTTGAAAATTTAATTTACCTATTTTAGTTGATTTTACAAATTGCATGATTTTTTTCAACAGAAATATAGTTTACCTTGTTGATGTACTCTTTTTTGGCATGCAAGACAAGAAATTTTGTTTTAATTTCCAAGTTTTAATAATGTAATGAAAAAAGAACAAAAAAATTGGCCTTTTGCAGGAAATTGGAACAAAATGTATCATACCTGGAACTTATGGAGATTCAATTTAAAAAATTAAAATGCCTAAATATAGCAGAAAGTTATTATAGTCAATTAGATTCTTTTGACCAATTTAAAATTTAACAAATTATATAGTTATCTCTACTAAAGTATGTAAAATCCTAATTATTCTAATCGATAACTGAAATTTTGTGATAGCATTTAAAAAAAAGCTTTAGTGACACCACAGGCATGACAAAAATGTACTTTTAGAAAATATTATTATTGTTATTACTAGAATTAATTTCGATCTGAAGTCTGAGTTGATGCTTGAACGAACCTAGTCTTTTAAATGTATAAAAAAACCACCTTTTATTTATTGTTGTTATCTCTCTATATTTAGCGTGTATTATTATTTTTATGTATTTTACATTTTTGTCAATTAAATATACAGGATCAGCGGATACCTTTTTTTTACTTGTATTATTTTGTATAAATAGTTATTTACAGAAATAAAGGTGTCTAAATCTAAATATACAGATAAATATTGTTATATCGTTAATTTCAATATCTGTTTATTTATACCTAGTAATTTTTTTCCATACACTATGTGATTTTATGTTTTTATTGGTAGAATAAAAATGTTTAAGCTATTTTAATGAAAAATTAAATGATATAAAAGTTAGTTATGTACCTAATCTATCTAACTAAAAAAATGATAGATCATGCTGGCATTTTATTATTTATATTTATGGAACGATGCTTATACATTTTAGAATATAAATATTAATGTTACTTACTATATTATGTTCAGGTACATAACTTTGATTTATCTAATTGATTGAATTCAAATAAAAACTTAAATTGATTTTAATTTAATAAATTATAATTATAAAAGTTGATTCATTTATGATATATCTAATTATGATTTAGAAAGGGTCAAAGCTAAATAGATACATACAAAATTGTCGTCTGAATATTTTTTAGTTTTTGGGTCTGTTGTGTAGAGCTTGAAAAGTAGTCCATTTACCTAAAGGTCTCGATATTCTAAAGCCATCAGAAAATTATCAAAAATTGGGCGAAAAAATCAAATTTTTAATGCTAAAATGATCCTTTTCTATAAAATAGTTTTACCAGTCTTACGAAAAATTTATTCAAAAACTTGAGTTATTTATTTGAATTCTATTCTACCCGTATTGAGTCAAGTTACTAAAAATTCAGTTGTGTATTTTAAAATAATTTTTTGACACTTTAAAAAATGTTTAAAATATTTCAAAAATTTTCAAAATTGTTTCATTAATTTGGTTTTATTTTTTACTTCCAATTGACATCCTATTTTCATGAAATTTAATAATCCAAAATTATTAGAAGCGCATTGTTCCTTAAAAAAGGGATTTCAAAGAAATTTTCAAAATTAATTGTTCATTTTTTTCAAAATTTGAGATATTTCTTGAAATTTTTTTTGAAAATTCATTAATTAGTTCTTAATTTCTATACAAATGTTGACTGTTGCACCTAAAGCCTAAATTCTGCTAAATGTTATCAAATTGCCTTTTTACTTAAATACACGTAGATACTTTTTTTTATTATGTCCGTAGACACATTAATTTACATGAAATGTTTAAATTAAAATTTTTATAAAAATTCAGGTAAGATGATGTAATAAAAAGCAAAAAAGATTTTTTTTTCAAAAATGAATTTTTTAAAAATACTTGGGACTTGACAATTAAAAAAGGGTTCAAGTCTCTATTTAAAGAGATCTCGTCCGCCCGTGGAAGTAAAAAGTAAAAAGGCCATTTGATAACATGGGAAGGCAATTTTTTTAAATTATATGGACTAGCAAGCTATAGGAAATATACACAATTTTTTTCAAAATACGAGTATTTTGAATTTTTTTAAAGAATTTATTGTGAAAAAATCTTCAGTTCATTGACCTGTTCATCTTAGACTTGTATCTTGACCTGTATCTCATCTCATATATTATTTTGGTCTGGTTTGTGTATAAATAAAATAGACAAATTTTTAAGTTTTATGTTTTAAATGGGCTGAATACTTGTAGATCTTTTGAGTGCAAGTAAAATAGAGATGCAAGGTTGCCCGAGTGGTTAAGGGGCCAGACTCAAGCGTATGTAGCTTGCATTGCTAAGCAATGCTTTCTGTGCCTTCTGGTAGTCGTATGACTGCACGAGTTCGAATCTCGTATCTTGCAATCCTTTTTTACACTTTTTTTCTCTAAAATTGGACAAAATTGCTACTTTTTTGCATATTTTTACCCAAATTTTGAATTCATATCAATTTCTAGATATTTTTGAACATTTTTTAAAAGATTTTGACCAATAAAATATGCTTTTTTTCTAAAAATTTGATATTTCACCATATAATGTACATAAACTTAATATTTTTGTTTCACTTTTTGGTCATTTTTATGCGATTTTTCGAGCTTTATTTCAAATTTTTGGACTTTTAATAATGCTTTTAAAAACAAAATTTGGATTATTTTTAAATTTGTTTTTGCAATTAGAGTTAGCATTAGAATACATACTTAATTATAACGTAGCGTAGCATAGCATATGACATATATATATATATCTTTAAATGAATAGCTGAACAAGTTAAACTAAACTCAAAAATAAGTACCTACTTTAGTTTAAAAAATATATTTTAAAATTTGTTTAAATTTTTGTACTTAATTTTCAATTCTCTCAATACAAAAAAGTCTTTAAAAAGTCCAAAAAAAGTGAGCTTTTATAGAAAAATATTACAAGAAATTACAAAAAAATATTCGAAAATCAAAAGAAAAGGCCATGCAAGCCATTTTTTGAATAAAAAATTTATGGAAAAGTGCAATTAATAGGAAAAATATCCAAATATGTCGAAAAAATTGCAAAAAATATCAAAAAAAGGTCAAAAAATTGGATTTTTAGAGAAAAAATTGCAAAAAATATATGGAAGGTGTGGGGTTCGAACCCACGCAGACGTTCGTCTACCAGAGAATTCAGAAAAGCATATTCGCTTAAATCTGGCCCCTTAGACCACTCGGGCAACCTTCCCATTCCTGAAACAACTCACATCGAAAACGAGTATATCTACCTACTACCTACCACTCACTGACTTATCTAGAGTTTTCTGGTATTGCGTATTGCGTGCGTACTCGTACTGGTGACTGGTACTGCTATTTACCATAGCAAGGTAGAATAAGTAGATCTTTTGAGAGCAAGTAAAATAGAGATGCAAGGTTGCCCGAGTGGTCTAAGGGGCCAGACTCAAGCTTTAAAGCTTGCATTGCTAAGCAATGCTAACTCTGTGTCTTCTGGTAGTCGTATGACTGCACGAGTTCGAATCTCGTATCTTGCAATAGTTTTTTGCACTTTTTTACTCAAATTTTTGCATTTTTTTGTATTTTTTTCCAATTTTTTGTAATATTTTTAATTTTTTACTATTCCACAGAGTTATAAATGTTTTTTTATCAAACTTTTTTGCAACACATAAATATTAGTTAATTTTAAGGTTAATTAATGTACCCCTTAACCACTCGGGCAACCTTGCATCTCTATTCTACTTGCTATCAAAAGATCTACAAGTATTCAGCCCATTTAAAACTTAAAACTTAAAAATTTGCCTACACTCTTAGAAATAATGTGATGATTTTTTACTACCAGAGCTGGTGATCTTTTATACTGCCACCAAAATGGTGA